>JAZGTK010022108.1:0-10376 GCA_036877625.1 Ambastaia sidthimunki
TCTCTCTCTCTCTCAGTTACGGAGCCCAGCCTTTGAGTTTGAGTAAATTTGTTCCAAATCTCTGTTCGCTAACAGGAGACCAAAACCCCCAGGTAGGATCTGTCTGTCTGTGTATGTATGTCATGCTTGGAATGTGTGTGAAAAAAGTTACTTCTCTCTTTATGTCAGTTTTTGTGTATGTAAGGAAACAAAGACAGACCACTTGTATAACAATGAATGGGAAAAACTGGAATCCTCAATATAATGTCTGTATAAAGGCAACTCCCGCCCTCCAAGTAAAAGAGCCAATCAGAAATTGGCAAGTCATTTTTTGCTTCAGAACATGTGTTGATTGGACCCCAATTGGTTATTTTACTTTTTGAATCAAATAAGTGTTTCTTAGGTTGTCACATTTTGTTCCTGTTTTGAAATATGCTATTAATTTTTCAGATTTTGGTCTTTCCCCTCAAATATCTGGTAGTTTTAGCATGACTGAAGATAAGCTGCCCCAATCCGTTCCCAAGATGGCTGCCAAGCAGACAACCTTACTTTAAAGTTGATTTTGAAGGGAGGCACTCGGCACTAATGCTGCATTTGTAGACACTTGCGGCTCAGTTCAAGCTTCTGTATTACTGTAAAAAGAATTACAATCCCATGAGTCCACCGTTATTTCCTGACAACATGCTTGTTTTTAGCAGTGTGTGTGTATGAGAGGTAAGTGTGCAGTTTGTACTGTTGTACTTATGGGTGTTTTGTGCTCTACAGGTGCGGGAGGCAGCTATATTAACCCTAGTGGAGGTGTACCGGCATGTGGGGGAAAGAGTGAGAGCAGACCTCATCAAAAGAGATCTACCATCTGCACGGTCAGTGTGTTACTGCTTAGTGATTTACCATGCCAAAAACACACAGCAAATAAACTCATCCACACTGTATTTATCTTCATTTTATACTTTACACCTAACACACATCTACAGTATGACATTATTGCACTAAATTAGCAGTACAGTTTTTTGCGTCCAACATCCAAGCCAAGCCAATGTGTTAGATTGTAAATTTACTGCTACTGTTTGGTGTGATTTCTCACTAGAATGTTTCAGTGTTGGCACATCATGAATAACTTTTGAAGGTGCAAATAGGAATTGTTTTGTTGCATTGGCTGATATGGTAGTCGTCTTGGACTACGGCAGTCTGGTGGTGTGGATACAGCATTGTGTAAAATGTGATACAAAATGTGACACTAGTTCAAAAGCAATAGTTTTGATTTACTAGTTGTTTCATTGTAGACATGCACTTTGTAGTCAACTGTTTTTTTGTAAAAAAAAAAAAGCAGCCTGTTTTAGACTGTTAATATGACTGGAGTTGTATTTAGAAGAAAATAAATTCATATCTTTAGAAGTAAATATTTCAGTGAGAAACAAATATTGCATGCAACTTTGATATATTGTGTGTGTGTTTGGTAACAGAAGTCTGTTGCTTATTCTAATACTGCAGTTTTGTGTATAACAATCTGAAGCTTTAAAGAATTACGATTGTGATCTTGGCAACCTCTGTGCTGCACACACAGCAAAACTTCACTTTAAGGTTTCCTGTTACAGAAGGGTGAAAAAGCATGAATTGTATTATATAAAGTATTCCTTCTAATCTGATGAAATACTGCAGGCATCAGTGCATGCTGTTGATCTGTGATCTAAGATAAATCGAGATTTGAAAGACTAACTCTCCTGCATTCCTTTCTGTCTGATGTAAGATCTTTCAGGCTTTTAGACAGACTCCGTTGGCCAAATCTTGAACACTTTTTAGTGGATGATGCTAAATTGGTTTGTGAGTGTGTACATTTACATTGAAGCCTTTGACAGAAGCGTTTATCCAAAGCGACCTACAGTGAGTTCAGGCTTTTTAAATTTTATCCATATGTGCATTCCCTGGGAATGAAACCCAAGACCTTGGGGTTCCTAGCATCATGATGTACCAGTTGAGCTGAAGGAATATGAAATGTATGAAATGATTTAATTCATTTTGGAGAAATGTTTTTGTTCTCTTATGGTTTCATGGTTCCAGATTTTGGCATTGTCCTATTACTTGTATTCTGCCAGAAGTCAGATTTAAAGGTCTGATGTGAGAAACACACAGAGTGACTCACTTTCGGCACAGTCCAGATGTTTCAGTACAGACTGAACTGGATGGGGTCTGGAATGACCCACACATTGTGTATGTTCAGCCTGGTTTCTATGGTAACAGTATGATGTGTCAGATTGTCTGGTGTGTGACAGGGTTGTGACTCTGACACACAGCTATCTCTGACAATACCTCTTGTCGAGTCTGAGTGAGGGTATTGTTACAGCATATTTAATGTGTTTTGTGCATTTCATCGCATCATTGTTTGGCCTAATACATATAGTCATTTCAATACCTACAAGTTGGAGGGTTATATGAGCACTTAGTTAGGAAATCAAATTGGTCAAATTGTAAATCATTATTATAAGCTTTCTCTTGCAAATGTGGGTAAGGTAATCAGTGTTAAACATTTATAATTATGTACTTTCTCTATATGAGTTTTGCTTAACCAAAAAAAGTTGTGTGTTGGAGCTTTAAACATTTAAAATCATTTGTCAGGGAGGATTTTACCATATAAACTTTCTAAAGCAAAGCCCACAGCTATGGCTTTCTGATTTTATGTTTTATGTTTTGTTTGTCTCAAACTTTGCCTTTGCAGTCATATTGGATCACATCACATTGATATCATCTGCTAGAGGGGGAGACACAGTCCCAAAAATCACTCTAAGCCACAGTATATTCAAATACTGCTGTAATTCAGTGTAATTCAGCCCTGACCTCACAACAGAGAGATAGTGGGGACAAGAAAGGACATGCATATTGTTGACATGGATACGGTTTAAAAGGATAGGGCTGCAAGCTGGTTGTCAGTCAAAACAGGAAGAGGAACTAGAGGGCAATCTGAACTGACTGAACTGAGGCAAGATGGCTGGTGGGGGAGTCAGTGAGGAGAGGGGAAATGCAAGCAGTTCTTATGTGTGTGTGTGTGTGTTCATGCCTGGAGGGGGAGGGGTTAGGCCCTGTCTCTGAGTTTCTGAGCTTTAGCCCCTCCCCCTAGTGTGTGTGTGTGTGTGTATGTGTGTGTGTGTGTTCTAAGCTTTAGCCCCTCCCCCTGGTGTGTGTTCCAGACAGGAGGTTATGTAAAGAGGAATAGAATCTTAGTGCTGTCTCTCACACAGACACACACACACACTGGTGGCAGTTTCTGAGTTTTTTTGACCACAGCCATAGAAACAATAGGAAAGAAGTCTTTTCAGCGTTCCCGGACCACAAATCAAGGGCAGTATGTCTGAGCAGGTGGGTGGGACCTTGCATGCTGTCTCTGTATCGCTGCCTCTTGTCGCATGTCTCCTCCTTTTCCTCTTTCCTCTTTCTTTCTATTTCTTGCATTTCATTGTCTTTGAGGCTTTTTTTCTTGCCGCTGCACCATTTTGGATAGAGAGAGCAGAGATCCTAAATCGCTCATCGGGACTGACGTTCTCTGTGTGTGTGTGTTTCTCCATGTGTAAGAACATGCCTGACTCGTCTGGACCGCAAACGCATCATTAACCGAAGGTACCCGTGCACATGCGGCGACTGACATGTGGCCTTGGATGCACATCTACATGCATATTGCATGTGAGAGCAGGATGTTGGGTCAAGGGTGTCCATTTCAAAGACTGCTGGACCAGCGCATTTGCTGAAATTAGGCTGCCTTGTGCATCAGTTTACGCCTCAGTTTTGTGTGGCTTTACACTTAGCTATACATTGGGCTTGTGAGGGATGGTAATTGGACTGCAGTGTCTTTCTAATTGTCCGTTAGGCTGAAAATAGTGCTGTTGTGTTTGGCTGACAAATCAAGGCTGGTAATTATGCTGAGACTCCTCTGTGTTAGAACACACCGCAGATGTGTGGCGTTGGTGGGCTTGGTCTTAAATATTGTGTTTGTGTGTGTTTGCAGTGCTGTCGTTTGTTGCTCACTGTTTTACTCAAACTGTGATATTGGTTTATCTGTAGTACTGTAACATGTTGGTACTGTATATTAACTGTGCACATTAATCTTTGTGTTTTGTTTGCATTCGTGTTTACATGTATTTTGGATAGAACATTAGTTTACATTAAAAATAAATTAAAGACCCTGTTTTTATGCTTGAAGTGCTCTTTGGTAATTAGCTTGCGCTGAAAACACAGTTTTCTGTGAGTGATGTTAGTAGGTTCTGACAGGGGTATGAGAGAAGCATTGCTTTGATGGACAGATGAAAGACTTTCGCTGTTGCTACATTCTGTTTGAAGTGTGCAGAATATTATTCCTTTTTTAAAGACTTACTCGCAGTGCAATTTTTGAAATGAAACGAACTCTGTTCAAAGCACTTTCATTTTGTCCTGACATCCAATAATGCACTTATTTTAAGATTGTTTGTTGGCTAATATGCCATTATGGACTGAATTATTTTTATTATGGATTATTTTCACTACTGTATTCATACTTGAATACAAAAATCCAGCAGACACTGTAAACGTTGTCATTTGTATATAATTTATCCATCAATCTCAAATCATCCCTCTTTTCTGCGTTTCAGGTTACAAACTATTCTGAGCCGTTTTGATGAAGTGTTGAATTCTGGGAACATGGCTCTCAGCCTGAGTCAAGGTAAGTTAGCTATATTAGCATGTCTGTTAACTGTCTTGTTTACATCTTTTGCGTCCACCTCTGGCTTCAGTTGCAAGGCTAATATTAGTCTTTGTCAGCGTCTTTTACCACTGAACTGACATGTTAAGCCTTTGACATCCGAACCCTGAGCTTTAGCCGAAATTCTGCATTCATCCGAATGCTAATCCTCACGTTTTGGTTTGTTGTTAGCAATAACTTCTATCTGAGGGTTAACATCATCCTAGTACTGATTGGTTGCTTTTAAGTGCTGGGGTTTACCTTGCCCCTTCTGTCTTCAGTGTTTTAATGTGGGTGTTGGAATCTAAAGAAGGGTGTCAAACTTCCATGGCCCTGGAAATCTCCATGATGTGTTTGGCATATGTTGCATAATGGGAGAAATGGATCTCCAGCTACGTGAGACCGCGCTGCTCTTATTTGGTCAGAGTTTGGAATGCTAGAAGTATATGAATGCTGTTTTGTGGTTATGTTTATTGATATTATGAGGATACACATGTTTTCCTTGAATCAGACCTGGATTCTTTGACATTTTGAATTGGCCACGTGCTGCTGTTTATTAAAGGTCCATGCTCTTAAAATCTCTTTTCTATGTAAATCAGTTGTCAGCTGTTGACTGTTTCTGGTCCTGTAGATTTTGGCAAAATTATTTATTTTGATGCTTGGTGTGTGAAACTAGTTTGTATATAGTTAAGCATACGCTGAGTTTCCAATGTTATTTGTCTAAATAATGACTTCAGATTCTCACAATGACCCTAATTAATTGCTTAATGCATGTTGTCAGTCTAATTGTGTTTGATTTGTTGTTGTTTGTTATTCGGAGAAAAAAATGTTTGTCTTCATCTTTTTTTGTTGCTCCACCTCTGAAACAAAATTCCTCTTCACCAATCCCTTCAGTTCTTCAGTACCTGCTCTTAAAGTCTCACCCCACATTGTGTTTTTTTCTTCACTGTTCTTTTTGCATTCAAAAGTGTCACATTACAAAAGTAACATTCTTTTGAGTAACATACATGTGAGTAGCCTTTTGTGTTGGCTTTATCAGCTTGAAACAGTAATTATTTCTTTATTTTGCCATTTTAAATGTCTGTTACATGAATAAAATCAGATAACCGTATTGATCCTTCAGTTCTTACGCTTTTCAGTATTGGTGAACTTCCAGCGTTGTTGCACTGATTGTTTTTTCTTGGCCATGTGCCACGAGATGTTTCTTGCCAGTTTTCAGTATAAGAACAGGAAGGGGTCGATCGCCATCACCCAACTTCCCCACCGGTGTCATCTTAGATTTGGCTGAAGAATGATAAGTGGACAATCAAAAACCTTCATTTTTTCCAAAAAGTAAAGCTGGGCTTTGCCAACAGCTGCTGTGAGGAGAGGGTTATAGAGAGAGAGCAGTGCCTGTCACGGCATTGCTCTGACACAGCGTGACACAGAGACAGAGAGAGAGAGAGAAGGAGAGAAGGGCGAGAGAAGCAGAGAGCGAAAGAGCCACTTCTCAGCTGCGTTAAAGCCATGTCTGTCGGTGATGATGGAGATGGTGAGTGTGTTAATTCAATTAACGTAGCATTTCATGTCGACAATTTTATTGTTTGTGTGCATTAGGTTTACGGTATACATTATACTTTTTGTTTGGAAATAATACATCTCTTCGCGTAGTTTATGACAGTTTTTGTATATAGGGCTATGCAATATAGGGCTATGCATATTTTATGTCCATAGTGTTCATGCTAATTTGCACTTGTCTGTTTTTGCAGTTTTGCATGTGTTTGTGTGCATCTATTTGTCTGCATGTGTTTGCATTGCTGCATTTGACTTTAAATGCAGCATGCATTAAAACAATGAATGGAGTTTGACCAAATAATATGCGATAATGTTTCTCTGTGATGCACTTATTGCTTTCTGCGTCAGTGGGTTTTGTCCCTTGGGAGTTTGAGTGTGACCCTGTTTCTAGGGCATCTGGTTGCCGTGGATACCCTTTATTAGACTCTTCAGTTTTTGCCCTGGAAATTGAAGTGCAGTAAGAGCTGCTGTGTGTACTCAGACTTTAAATGAAGTGCTCTGTAAAACATTAGGGTACTTGGGCTCTGAGTATGTTTGGGTGATATGATTGCACAAGCTGCTCGCTACGTGTTTGATTCATTGTAAACAGCTTCAGTTCTTGCCCTCCGTAATCTGTAAATCAGATTAAATAGCCAATTAAGTAACAGAATAACAGAGAGGCTCAGACATCAGTATTCTCCAACACACACAGGCACATTAAATAACCTGATTGTGTCTCTGTATATGTCAGTGTGTGTATGTGTGTTTCCAGGTCACACATACACGAGAGATGGAAATGTGTCATGTACTGTAGTTTATGTTCTAAATAATGGCAGACTGATATATCAGCCAATATACGGCCATTATGAGATCATCGGCCATTAGCCCTGTACGCTTGGCTGAGTGACAAAAGTATTGGGCCCTCTCTTGTGTCAGTTCAAAAACGGCTTCATTTTCTGTTTTGTTATCAATATCTATAGTGCCTTTTGTGGAAATATTGTGTAAAATAAGTATATCTTTAAATGCTGAATATTTAAATAATACAGTATATAAGCTATTACAGCCAAATCTACAGATAATTACATTGCAGACATATTGATTAATCTGTAGTCATTGGTCATATTTTTTGTCAATAGAATTGTATAGAATATATTAAAAGAATATATTAAACTAATTTCATTGTCTTTTTTTTTTTTTTACCTCAACTAGGTTTTTTTAAATGGACAAATTCAAGCCACACAGACCTGTGGGGCCGTTTACATTGATTTTTATTTTAATCTCCGTTCCATGGATGTGGCAGCTCTTGTTGTCATGGAAACAGCCTTTTGAAAGGAGCTTTCTCTGTCTCCCTCTCTCTCTTTCTGGGTCTTTGCCTTTTCGTTTCCCCCTTCATCCCTTCAGATTGTCCCCACTCTGCTTTCTCCTGTTTCCTGTTGCTGTTTTGTTCTGGCTGCTCTCCCTTGTGCGCTCTTGATCTGGAACGCTGTACCCTCATCATTGGCTCGTCCTCGTCCATCATTGGGTTGTTGTTTACGCCCTCCTTTCTGAACAAAGGGCGGGTTATGCTGCTATGCTAATAATGCTAAACACATAGGCAGGCACAGAGAGTCCATTCAGCCCTGTTAGTGGGGTCAGCATCCATAATGTGTCTATGCAGTCAGCCCCTTGGCTTGGTAACAGGGTCACAATGCCCAGAGCCCACACACACACACACACACACACACACTATCAGGCATACAAAAAACACATCTTGCCTGCTGTGTTATGCATTTTAATTCCCCTACACAAAACCCTTTGTGCATTTAACCATAACCGTATTATCTGAATATGTGGTTAAACTAAGATAGTCATGCAGCGCGGTTGATGCTAATTAGCTTAGCTTGAGCTCCATACAAAGTGAGTCCATTTACATGCAAGAAGCATCCTCAAATCTCAAAGCTCACTGGATGGCTAAAGATGATGTCATCACTGTTCTGATTGGTTCTCAGGGTTCTCTGAAGGAGGGGAGGAATGCACCGAGCAAAGTGCAGTGATGATGGAGGAGAGAGGGAGGAGGCTGAGGGAGAAAGGAGCTAAGAGGGGGGAAGGAGCGAGAGAGTAATTGTAGGAGAGAGAGAGCGAGCGAGAGGGAAGATGCCGACTAGCTTTTGGGGGGTGGTTTCTGTGAACTGCGAATGCCTTGCTGATTTGTCTACGGATATTTTGTCGCCGTGAGAACCGCTGTCATGTGAGCAGCAGCTTGGGCGTTGCCTCGGATACGAGAGAGAGCCACGCCCGCCTTCAGGCATGAGGCGCCTCATCTGCAAACGCATCTGTGATTGTGAGTGCCTACACAAGATGCATGTTTGAAATAATGTGTATGTTTGAATTGACTGGTGGTGTTTGTGTACGTGAAGGGAAATAGGGTGTCGCCCAGGTGTTATTGAGATTTCTGTCGTTTTGAGCACTCGGGTACGAATAGGGTCACGAAGGGCTGTTTGCTTTTTTCCAATCTGTGCATGTGTGGGTGGATTTGTGGAGTCTTTGAGTTCTGCAGGTTTTTTCTGTGTAAATGATGAGTTATTCAGATTACCGTGTAATACTTCCTGTTTTTGCTGTTGAGTAATTGATAGGCCCGTAATAGGTACTGGTTATGGCTGGTTATTGATTACTAAAGCTAATGTTGAGGTAGAGAGGTAATCGGATCTAAAGCTCTTTGGTTTCAGTGGTGCAACATTTGTTCATTTATATATTCTCACAGATTTTCTCCTGTTCACATTATTGAACTGAATGCATTACAATAAGAATACGAGAATTCTGATATGTAAATTGATATGTGCAAAAATGTTTTTGCTGATCATCTATTTTGATTCTGTGAAATTAAAAGCGCAGGTTTGAGTCTCTGCTGGCACTCATCTCTGCAAAGTTACGTTTGATCTGGAGTAGGTCTGTTGCGATAAAGCTGTCTTCACGTTTTGTCAGGTGTTTAATTGATCTTCTGTTTCTTTCAGATCGTAGTTTTGACGATGATGACTCTGTGGATGGAAGCCGGCCGTCATCGGCTCAGGCCGCTTTTAAAGTACCCAAAGTACCCAAGAAACCTACAGAGTCTGCCAGTAACTCCAGAAGACCGAGCGCTACTGGAGCCACCAAAACAGGTGAGACACACATTAGGGCATCATAATAGATTTTCACAACACAATTATCTTTTATTACAATCATCATTATTATGGCCAAAAGAATTCACGCTAATAATAATATTGTGATATCTGTTGAAATAAAGTGTGTCAACCAGATACTGGTGCTGAATTAGTTACAATATTATCATATGTGTAGTATTAACACAAAATCGATTTTTATGGTTAATAGTATTACAGTTATTGTCAACACTGGTATATTGCGATACCCCTACTCTACATTTAACTATGTAAGTTAAGATGAGGTCACTACGGCATACACACATGGTGTATAGTTTAGACTTTGATATAGCCTTTAGACTTTGACTGTTAGGCACTTTAATAATGCATTAAACATGTAAAAATTAAACCAATCCGTCTGAAATTTGACACTCAATCTGTGGTGCTATTGGCTAATAATGGTGATTATTATGAGGGAGAAGTTATAAAGCAGATATGAATTATGGATCTTTCTGGCTGCTTTCATCAAAGGATCAGATTTGGCGTGTGGACTGATGGCTGAATTTTCAGGCATGTGATTGATTCTTCAGTGGTGAGAACAGTCCAGCTCTCATGTCTGTGTTCTGTAACCTCACAGGAAGTCCAGAGTAAAGAAAACACATCAGACAAATTGAGTCTTTAAGTATTTGTTCCCAGGCTTTTGCCTTTAGCCAAATATCTTTAGCCTTTGGGTCAGATTTATTCCTGGGACTTGTGCCCACATTGGACCAGCATCAACAAAAATCTTTATTTTCACTATTTGAGGAACAGAATGAGTTGTACCTTAAGAGTGTATTAGTGGTGTTTAAGGCATGCACTATTATTACTGTTGTTCATACAGATTTAAACAAACCTCTGTTTTGGTTTCGATCTGTCCCGCATTGTTTGTGCTGTGTACTTGAATGTGTGGACAAGTCATGCGGCTTGCACACTGTTTATATGGCAAGAACAGGTTTTGAATATCCTACACATATACATTAGAGAGGCCATGAGCCATTTATTGACCA
>JAZGTK010022109.1:0-10376 GCA_036877625.1 Ambastaia sidthimunki
CAGAGAACAGGGCAAAATAACAACACTAAATGCAAATAATAAATCTCAACTAACCATGTTTGACACACAGTAGAATAAACAGAGCAGAGAAAATGGTTTACACCAGCTAACAAAGTACATTCTCAAAACGTTGACTAACATTCTATCAAAGTTATCAAAAAAGTTCTTGCTGTAGTGTTGATAGAATGTTTTTTTCTAACATTATATAATCATATACATCAAAAAGTTATTCTTAAGTAGTTAGTGGAACGTTACAGAATTTAAAAACTTTTTGCACAATGTTCTTGTAATCGAGCAATAACGTACAACAACGTCTAACAAACTGGACATTTTAAACATTCTTAGAACTTTCAGCATCACGTTTATGTTACTTAATGGAAACGTTAGGGAAATATTCTTACAACCTGGTTAAACTGTACTGTACTCTGGCACACATTCACTTACACTTTGGCAGAAGCTAAATTAAGCGAAAGCCAGCGTGGGCAGGTTACATAACACGCTTTCAACCTCAGACACCATAAACAAAACTAACCCAACTTTAAAACAGCCAGACAGCATTAACACACAAGTTCACTTGCAAAGACAATAATCATAGTTTTATACTTTGAATTATTGCCTGCGCATGCCAAAAAGATCGAAATTCAATAAATCATTAATTTTTCTATGCTTATGCTAATAATTTAGCAAACTGCTAAGCCCAACCAGTTCTTGGTAATATTGTTTATTTTTGTACAACAAATAACAAGTCACACTTAAATGCCCAGTGCAAAGTAAAACCAGCTCTCTAAAAATACAATACTGCAAAATGAGCAGACATTAAAATAATAAATAAGCAATGAATCATGCAGTCACACATGGTTTTGTGTGGTTATTTCTGAACATCCCTCATTGATTCAGCTGAAACTACAGTAACCTTTTCCCATAACAGTGTGGATGTGAAAGGCAGAGTACGTGTAATTATGGCTTTATTTATGTACAGCATTATATAAAAGAGCTCCGTGTGTGTGTATATTTAGCTTTGATTCAACACTGCTATTCAACACAGTGCAGGTTGTGGCTGGCGGCCAGACTCCACTGTTACCATGGAAACCATTTACTCCAGTCTGGCATCGTGAGCAAGAGCATTATGGCCTACAGAATAAACCACCAAGACCATTAATATAAACCTGAGATTAAGTCAAACACAAGATACTGGACTGAAGCTGGTAACAACGTTACATGTATCAGAATTTAGTCAATTGTCACTTTTGATTAACTGGTAATCCAAGCTTTCCAGATTTCCAAAGAATTTCACAAAAACAGTCAGCAGTTCTCGGAACAAATGGTCATGTTCTCTTGAACGGGAATGAGAAACAAACATTTCCCGGGCAATACTATTGAATGGGAAATTTGTCAAAAGCGGGATATGACATCCTGTAAAAACAACAGGGACCATGAACTCAGATACACAGCAGGGTTAAGGCGGGTGGAAGTAAACATTACTAAAATAACATGACATACTAGTGAAAGGAAATTAAAAGGACTAAAACTGACAGTCCCTGTGCAGATGAGGCATGAAATGATGATTAAATAATCAAACACAGACTGCAGGAATTATTAGAGCCACAAATGTTGAGTGACTTTAAAGACGACGCAGTCACACAGCGCCCCCTGCTGTAGTAGAGAGGTATCATTCCCACTGAAAATTAAAGTCAATTGATAACACTTTATAACAATATTACATGAATATTATTTTAAATATATATTTAATTACATACAATTAAACAAGCTTTAAGAAGGACAAAACATCATGGCACCA
Organism: Ambastaia sidthimunki; assembly: GCA_036877625.1. NCBI lineage: Eukaryota > Metazoa > Chordata > Actinopteri > Cypriniformes > Botiidae > Ambastaia > Ambastaia sidthimunki. The sequence continues at coordinate 1,799 of JAZGTK010022109.1, forward strand.
CAAAAGGTCCATTAAAGCTGTCTATAGGATGTTATATATGTTATACAATATGTTTTAACTCGCCTAACAATTTCAGGTTGAAAGAATGTTTTCATAACATTTCCATTTGTAACAAAACATTAGAAATGTTATTCTGAATATTCTATGAACATCCAGATTTTAGATGTTGTATTAACGTTATCGTTTGGTTACAAGAAAGTTATTTAAACATTTTTAGAACCTTCCACTAACTACTTAAGAATAACATTTTCGATATATATACACGTTTATGTTAAAAAAGTTCTACTAATGTTACTGCAAGATCTTTTTGATAACTTTGAAAGAACCTTCAGAGAATGTTACCCAATGTTCTGAAAACGTTTCCTGTTACTAAGACGACCATATGATTGTTCAAGAAATGAAAGTTTGCATGCAAATTAAAGTCATTATCTCACTGATGAGGGTGAGTAAATGACATTTTTACCTTTCTGTATGTACATTACTAATCTGCATTACACAAGTTTTAAACGTGATTAACAAATCTGGTCAGACACCAAAGCTCGTGGATTCGATTTGTCTCAGGGAAGACAAGTATTGTACATCTTTAATTCACTATCAATTGCTTTGGATAAAAGCGTCTGACAACTAAATAAATGTGTTACTTTTCACAAAAACTGTGTTTACTGAAACACAGCGTCTGAGCAATGCTGGCTGAACAACACAGAACAAATAACTTAATGCAGTTTAAATAAGCCTGTAAATGGTTTCTGATAACAAGTGGACACGCTCATCCAGTGTCAGACCACTTTGACATTTCACACCTCAGCTCTGTTTCCCATCCGGTGCGGTAAATCCGTCCCGCTGAGACTTTCTATTGTTTGTGAAATATGTGGAACTGAAGTATTTGTGGAAGCAGGGAGGTCTTTTCCAGTAAGAGGCCATTAAACTTCTTCTTTTTATAAAACCGAAACTTTCGTATTTCATTTTCTTAACATAATGTGAGTTTTTTACTGAATGAGCTTCCTGTTTTCATATGTCAACACCAGGTGATGCTCAGATTAGCACAAGGGGGGGGAAACAGAGGGGGGGGCAAACATTAGGTTAATTCACATCAAAAGCAACACTGGTTGTGTTTTACACTTAATATTATTAATAATATAAAACAAATAATATAAAACAAACCCAAAAACCTTGATTAGCTTCACATGGTTTCATTTGATTTTTAAAAATCAACCCGGATAACAGTTTTAGGTTGTAAGAATATTTCCCCAACGTTTTGATTAGGTAACTAAAACAATAAAAATGTTATTTCGAAAGTAAGGAACATTGAAAATATCCAGTTTGTTAGACATTGTAGTAATGTTACTGCTTGGTTATATGAATTTTATTCAAATTTTAAAACATTTTTAAAATGTTTCACTGACAACTTAAGAATACCTTTGATGTATAATGTATAATGTTAAACAAAATTGTGCTAACATTATAGAAAAAAAGTTTTATAATTTTGAGAATAAATACAAACAATATTTTTAACTTTTAAAGATACTAGTTTAATTTAATTTACAGTGCATGTGAATTAGTTAATTTCACAAATCATACTGGAAATGGACTGTATATGATTATATATAATGACTGTATATGATTTCTTATATAACAACACTGCTATCTGATATAAATGAAATTAAACATATGCACCAAGAAATCACACTTGTTCAGGACTGTCACAGAGTCACAGTCCACCACTGTTCAACCAGAACTCTTTCTCAATCTGTTTTCAAGACGACAGATGTAAACAGAGGACTCGAATCAAAGCACACGTCACACTTCTACCGCTAGAGGGCGATGTGGGTGTTTGCTGTTTGTTGGGGCCTTTAAAGCAATTCAGTTTTAGTTAGACGTCATTAACACAAGAACCTAGAACCGCAACAATTGTGTCAATCTTTTATTTCACCCAATTCTGCACGCAAAAAAGTGTCAAAGATAAAAGCTTTCATGTTTTATATAGAAACAAACATAATCTGGGCTTAACTTTAAATGCGCTTAACAGACCGTTGACTCTTTTTACATGACAGAGAAACCTGATACAAACCTAAATCTATTTTATGGACCCTCATTGGTCCCCAGAGCTGTTCCAGAGAGAAACAGTCACAAGACAGTAAGAACATAATGATCTCCAGCCAGCACGATTCCAAGACTGCCAAACTAAATATAAAACCTCAGATCTCCAAAACTCTTGAAGTAATAATTACTAAAGCTGTGTCCACTCACCGACGGCTGGAAAACAGCTTCAGCTCTTACACAACATGATAACGTTAGGCCAGAATATAAAACCAATACCCAGCTAACAGAACGTTCTCAGAACATTGGCTGACATTCTCAAAAAGTTCTCTGAGTTCTCAAATTAATACATACCTCATCTATAAAGTATGTACAGTACTGTGCAAAAGTCTTAGATACGTTAGATGCAGTTGTTATTATATTAGGGCCCATGAGATCTTATCTTGCCATCGAGTCAGTCTGTATTTCATTAAGAGACAGAAAAACAGTGACAGACTGAACTATAAGAACTCTGGCAACATCTCCAAGATGCTGCAGGTATTATAAGTACACAAGCATGCAAAATTTTACAGTCACATTCCACTGAAGTGTAAACTACCATGACTAACAACCCAGTACACTGTCACACACACACACAGACACGCACACAAACACGCACACACGCGCACACACACACACAAGTTTGTGTCATGTTATTATCATCCACACCATCCCAAAGCAAGCCCAGCAAACAGGGAACATTCTCAACACGTTGGCTAATGTTCTCTTAAAGCTCTCTCAAAGTTATCAAAGAATGTTCTTGCAGTAACATTGGTAGAACTTTTTAACATTATATACTGTATATATCAAACGTTATTGTTAAGTTGTTAGTGAAACATTTTAAGGATGTTTATAAAATTTGAAAAAAATGAATAATGTTTGTATAACCAAGCAATAGCGTTAATACAACATCTAAAAAACTGAACGTTTAAATGTTCCTGGTTCGTTTTTAAAATTGTTGTTGCTAAATGGAAACGTTAGAGAAACATTCTTACAACTTGAAATGTTTAGCTGGGAATTTTCCTCACAAACACTTTAATAATACGAGTTGTTTTTTGAGCTGGAGCTGTCAACACACACCAGTCTTCACACTTCATTACCCACACTCGTAACATTCACAGACTGCTCGCTATAAATATTCAACTGCCACATACACATCTAACACGACGTCACAGGTCTCAAAAGTCCCTCAAAACCCTGTTCTGACTTAAAAAACACATTTATAAGATTGTAACAGAGCTCAACAGCATAATATAATGAGAATATAACAGCAAATTTACTCCAACTCAAATTTAAAATAAAAAAAGACAAAATTGGATTTCTTATAAACAATTGTTGTGATGTTAGATGAATATTCTTTGTCACATTAAAATATTGTAAAATATGGTCACAATGCAAAACATATTCAAAGGCCTACAAATAAAAAAGCACTAGAGACCGATGACTCATCCTGCACTACAAAGATTTTTGTCCAATCAAATGCTCGCTGGATAAATCAAGTTTCTCCTATTAACACCAAACAGAATTCAACAAAGGACGCATTTTTTTCCTGGCTTCCTAAAACTTAACCTGCACCCTGAAATCTGACCAACAATTTTACGCTGTTAGAATGTTTCCCCAACGTTCCCATTAACAAAAACATTAAAAATGTTATTTTGAAACATCCAGTTTTTAGACATTATATTAACGTGTTTGCTTGGATATAAAAACATTTTTCAAACATTCAAACAATTCTGATAACCACAAACTTAAGAAAAATGCTTTTGATATATATCAAATACAACATAAAAAAAGTTCTAATAACATTACTGCAAAAACGATTTTGGAAATCTTGAGACAACTTAGCCAACGTTCTGAGAACGTTTCTGTTAGCTGGTGCCTGCACTGCTCACTATTTCCACCTGCCAATGTCTCAGTGTGCTTTATATAACAACAACATCACAATGCACAGAAGCCTGCAGAAGGTACCGCAGGGCATGAAGGTTGAGCATTAGCATTCATTGTTTGGCCCGGGCTGTTGGCTCTTTCTTTGTTCCGATGACTAGATGGATAGACATTCCCTGACTGCTTTAGAAGTGATGGCTGCTGTCTGTACTATCACACCATGCCTGGGTTCGAGTTAAACTGCTTTCTGACATTCCCGGTAAGACAACACTTTGCTACCATGCTCTTTGTTGACAAAACACTTTGGATCTCGCCTGCTGCCCACTACGGTGAAGGATTTGGTGGCCCCACAAAATAGCTCTGTGTGAAAGTGTGAGACAGACAGACCGATACGGGACATTTCTTGTGACTTTGGATTTTGTGTAATCCGACTGTCACTCCGCTACATCATAGCTGGCGTTCTCCTGCTGGGTTTGGCAGCCGAGGGCTCGTGCCTCAAGATTCTCTACCCTTAACACCAAAAAACATGTCTGTCTCCCAGACGTTACTCATATCAGATTGCTACAGTATGATGTAAAATGTGTCTGTGCCTGAACGTTAAACTTCAGTTTATTTCTGTACTCAATTTAACAACAACTGCAAAGCTTAGATCACAATATCCAAACGTTTCTTTGAATGGTACAGAAAACATCCATGAATTCCACATGCAAAAAGAGGATCACAAATGAAACAGTGAGTTTCTCATGGAATTTACACCAAAATATTCCAAAAGCGAAAGTTGTTTGTGCCCAAAAGAATTTCATGTGTCAAAACACCTGTGATCAGATATGAAATAAGTGGTTTGGAAACATCTGCAACATGTTTATCAAGAATAGTCACTAAGAACAGAACTTAAACAGAAATGTGGTAGATTCATCTAGTAGGAAAACAATATATTTTTATACAATTACATAAACATAGAATTTATGTGCTGGTGCTTCAACAAACCCAGTAACCAACAGAATGATCTAAAGATCTTCTGCCTTAGAAGAACTATTTGTGCCTGCATGGTTCCATAAAGAACCTTTAACAATCACAAAACATTTCACAAAATGTTCTTTGTAGTGGAAAAAGTTTCTTTAAACTATAAAAAGGAAAGAAAGAAATGGTTCTTTTAAGAACCTTTAAATGAAAAGTTCTTTGGTGAAGCAAAAATGGTTCTTCAATGGCATCAATATGAAGTCCCCTTCACATTTATTTTTAAGAGTGCAAGTTAGTTTCAGTGTGTCGTGTAGCACTACGAGCTTAAAAGGAAAGTCACTTTAGGAGTGAAGACAAACATTTATACTGGATTGACTCCAAATCTCCAAAGAACCATAAAGCCACATCAAGATCCCTACATAGCAAAAGCAGATCTTAATAAGCAGAAGATCCTTTGCTGAACTTTGAACATATGATTAAAATGCAAGACTCTATGATAAACCTTCATGAAGCACATATCTGCAGTTCAACAGCTTCTGAGCGTGATGATGGTATTGAAACCACCTCGTTCATTAGTGCCATATTCATCCATCCTCAACACGCTCGACAGCCCAACTCAAAATCCAGTGTAAGCGCTGTATCAAAGAGCCTTTGCCAGGGAGGGTAATTAGCTTGTAAGAATAGCTTCTATTAAATCCACCGCTTCTAAAACCGTTCTCTACAGAGACCTTCTGCCTGTAATTTATCACCAGAGAGGACAGACAGACAGAAACTGGCCCTCACACGCACACACCGGAGGGTCTGCTGGCATGTGTAACTTAAACCATATCTCAAATGGCTGTCTGCACCTTCTCCATCCTTTCTATCTCAAAAAGTCATCTCTTCTAAAAAAAAACCTTGTGCTGTGCTTGTCCTAACCCGCTTGCTGACATGCACAGCCCAGGACAGAGGTCACACACACTTGGTCACACACTGTAAGAATTGACACTTTCCCTGGCAGCTTGTATTCCCAGCTAACAGGGAACGTTCTCAGAACACTGTCTAACATTCTCCAAAAGTTCTCTTAAAGGGATTAAAAAACGTTCTACTGAGATGGTTTTCAGTAATATATATCATATCAAAACCGCTAGTTTTTGGAAACAAATGATGCTAGACTATTTTTTGTACTAATTATTAGAGCAATTATAATTTTTGCAATAACTTTTAACCAGCTGTCTCAAGACCATCTTAGACCTTAGAGTTTATCACCTTAACTATAACAACCAGTGTCCAAATACATCATTTTTATTTTAAACAGTAAATCTGTTGTTTTATTGTTTAAAATGTACCTCAAATATGTTGCTTAAAAAGCTTGTGCTAAACCAAACAGCACTTGGATCTATATGTTATTATCTGAGGCAATGACATTTGTATAATGTTAAGTTACATCACACCTAAATATCAAAACGTTCACAGTAGTTGATGATCTTCAAAAGCAAATCTCTTTAAGAACTTTGGCAGTGTAACTTACAATATAAATGTGTGTGCAAATACCACATGGGTCACACACAACACAGTGGCACAGTGTAGAAATCGATATGTAATCTGATTAAACTTAATCTATTTTGTGACAGCAGGTGGAAAGAACCCAATATGAAACTCACACCATTTACACCAGAAACCAAATCACACAAACACTCCAGTGTGAATACTTTTAAATCCAGTTTGTGATTTTAGCTCCAAATTAGCATTCCTTTGGTGATAAAGTAAGATTAACTCGTGGAAACCATTCTAATCATCTGTGCATTGCATGCGCTTTCCTTCCTAATTTGCAAATCGCATTCTACACCAGCGCAGATCACAGATGAGTAGCGTGTCGCATGTGATGCATATTTTGGAAATAAGGTTGACTGACTGTCTGTCCACACTGAACTGTAATTCTATTCCCACAGGCCACTCGGGATATGTCAGAAAGAGTCTGGCGCCCGGAACGCTGTCCGTGTCTAAAAGATCCAACCCGCCGTGACATTACTGTGACAGGATGCTAATATGACTGATTAAGTAAGGAACAGTCTGTTCATGGTTTGGAAATGACTGTGAAATTTCAGACCATATTTGGGAATCTTGCAGAAGGTTGTCATTAGCACACTTCACATAAAGTGTTACACACAATTCATTTAGATTGAATACACAACATCACTCACACATGCATGAGATGCAGTTTTGAGTGTCCGCATGGGCTGCAATTCGGTCACATTGCTAACAGGTAGTTTAGGTTGCAAGAACGTTTCCCTAATGTTTCAAGTAGCAAAAGCATTAAACGTGTTTTGAGAAAGTTTTAGGAATTTCCAGTTTTGAAGCAACGTTGCTGCTTGGTTAACATTATATAGCGTTAAAAATGTTCTAATAACGTTACTGCAAGAACGCTAGCCAACATTCTAAGAACGTTTCCTGTTCGGTACAGACTTAGTAAATCACCTTTAGTTGTGCTGTGCTCATAAAAGCACTGCTGAATGAAGTTAAGAATAGAATCTGATGGTGGTGCGTGCGTATGCTAAAGATGTCCAGCTTTGATGCAGCTGATAAACTGTACTTGTATGAGCATTAGTGCATGTGTTTACATGTTACGTACCCCTGCGGGTGGAGTCAGCCCCACAGAAGTGCAGCTTTCTCAGAGTGTGTGCGTACTCCATATAAAGCACACGGCAGCGCTCTGCTCGCAACCCTTGATGCAACAGGTCTCACTCAAAGAGCTCTGCACTGGTGCTACTGCTGCTTGTCCTGCGTCCTGATCCCTCGCACAGCTGCAGAGAGGTGAGAGAGAGAGAGAGAGAGAGAGAGAGAGAGAGAGAGAGAGAGAGACTGCACTACGCAGCTTAAAGTGGCCATTGATAAAGTTGAATCCTGTGCATTACTGTGCATGCGTCAGGGAACGTGTCGTCAATTTAAATGCAAAAATGTTTTCTGCATGCAAATAACGTTTGCTGTGTTTGTTAGGCTCATACAGTGATTTGTAAAAGAAGTTTTTCAAATCTGTTTTTGAAATCTGCCGGAATACAGTAAATAAAATCTACAGCATCTACTGTCCAAAACTGTCCAGTTTGTTGAATATTTAGAATAACGTTAAACTGGTATTCCTGGAACGTTTTCTGCAGAAGATATAAGCTGTGTGCTTAAATATGCATTTGTAATTCTTTTTTTAGTTGTGTGTAACAAGCTTAATGTAAATACTGCAGAACAAAACCACTGCAATAAACAGACATCAATGCAGCGTAACTTTACAACAACCTACTAATTTGTGGTTAAACGACGGATAGAAACACATCCCTGCATTTGTTTCTGGTCTTAACATGTTAAACATGTAACATACTCTGCATGCACACGCAGTATCAGAATACAGAGGCACAGCAGGTTTAGAATGATGAGGAATGCGTGTAGTGTTGAGCTGGGGAGGTATGTGCTGATTGACCAGCGATGAGTGATGTACAGTGTCACACATTCAACTGCCTCTCAGTTCAACTCACACATTAAAGACTTCATAAAGAAATTCACTTCTGATTGCCTTGTTGATATTTTTCAATAAAATAAATATATTATAAAAAAAATATATATATAAACAATATATATATATATATAAAAAAAAAAAAATATATATATATATATATATATACACACACAC
>JAZGTK010022110.1:0-10376 GCA_036877625.1 Ambastaia sidthimunki
TATTTTGGCATGAGTTGACATGAGAATGTTTTTTGATGTCACAACATTCCATCATTCCATATTTATAGAATGGTATGTATAATGTTATTAAAATATTATTGTTAATTTGTGTAAATTATATAAAGTTATACATTGAAGTACATGTTTTTGATTGTTTTCTGGTATAACTTTTATAGATCTACTTCATACCAATATATTTATTTAAAAGTATCAGAGCTATGTACAGCATGACAGGAATGACCCCTAAACCTCGTACCTTGTGAAAGCATTAATAAACAATCACCGTACTGAAGTGGCCACTCAGTTTTTGTTTCCCTAATGAAATATAACAATAACGTCTATTTCTCCAGTCCCTCTGCAGCTAACAGATCAAAAACAGTGACTTGCACGATCCGGCCGACATCTATCTAAGCGGCCACTCGGGGCTAAAGCGTTTTATTTTCCTGTCCTGTGATTGTCCACAGGAAGAGGTGATGTGCGGTGAGAAATGGAGAGAAATAAGATGGCCAAAGCGGTAATCACTGTGCACTCAGCTATAGAGAAGCAATAGATGTTGCGGTAACATCTGCTGTGGGAAGCGTTTGCTGTGCGACTCTCAATCTCTGGTGTCACATCAAGGACAGTTTCTGTCATGATGGGTTGTGATAAAGCAAAGCTCTTGGGGGTAAAACAGCAGTCAGTTCACTTGCAAATGGGTTACAGTGTACAAGACCTAAATCCTGATTCCCTCGTGAACATATAATATCCTAAAGCGCTTATTGTTAATTGGCAGAATGTCAGATCCGTCTATTAAATGTCAATTGCTTTTTGTATTTTTAAATCATCGGTCGACTGGTAACAGAAATCTTAACGTCACTGTCGCTGGGATGTCGGTGGAGAGTTTAGAGCTCTTTTGTTAAAATTTTTTTTAGTTGCTGAAGAGACTCTGGATAATCCTATTATACTGTACGGACTGGAAAAACGAACTATAGGGGAGCCTGCGGCTGGTTGTCACTTTTTACTCCAGTGAATATTTCTCAGGGTGTTCTCAAGTTTTTAAAAGTCAATTTTTGTATAGGCACATACGTATAAAGTCATACATCTTGGCTGCAAAAAGCTATTAAACACTTTTCTACTATTATTGCATAGGAAAAATATACAGTTCAGTGAAGACATATCGAGCTTGACTCTAAGTGACCTCACTGACCATGCATACAAGGGTAAGTTGTTACAGTGGAAACCTGCTATTAAACAGCCTGTTATAATATTTTAGCTAAACTTACGCAGTCAAAAAAGAAAAGAAACTATGAATAAACACAAACCAGTAAATAGCAAAATCTAAAAAAACTGATACTGATATACCAAACCATTGCCTTGCCAATAGATATTGTAATTAATAATAAATAGAATTTCAACACATAAAACATATGACAACCTGCCTCAATCTTACATTTAGGTCAGATAAAATCTGGCTTTATTATATAGTTGACCCGTCTGCAAATGTCAATGTGGTTTTATCATGCTTCACCTGCTTAACCAAGAACTACTACATAAAATTGTTGTAAACATTCTCATTTTAAACTTGGTTGTTATCGTTACTATGGAAACAACTTGTTAGACAGGTGTTTTTGTAATTGGACTTTTGACTCAATGTGAGATGGCGTAAATTAAATTGATGTCATGTTTCCTTTCATCCTAGACTGAAATAGCTCAGTTTTCATGAAGAATGCATTAGAAATATCAGGATTATCATGTAAAACCCATTCACCATCTCACAAACAAGAGAAGAAACTGCAATAAAAGACAAAAGTTCATAACACAAAGAAAACGCATGACTGCACAAAGCTATCTTTATATAGGTGGTAAATCCAGTCCGTCCTTGTATACTTCATTAAAACCTTAATTAATTTGAAAACTAATTAGACTTTAACAATACCAAGTAAGATGGTTAAAAGATAGAGGGTTAATTGAAGTGTCGTGTGATTTAATTCAACCAGAAGTTTAGAAAGTTTCAAACAATAGTCTTGGACTTTTGGATGAAAAAAAGTGCCAGTGACTTCTTCAGCCTGAGTTGTTTGTGTGGAGTGAAACATTTTACCCGGCTTCCCACCGGATTGAGTCACACACAGAGAAAGCTGTCGGTAAAGATCGGTTACAAGCGTTTCAATAAAATCAATTCCACGTTCTATCAAAACTAGCGCTCTTTGAAAGGAACAGACCACTGATAAACTGCGCAGTCAAACGTGACATTTACAGCTTAGAAATACTGCCTTGTGTCTGAAACATAAAACATGCCTGCGGGGGACATTGTCCCACTGTGATGTATGAGACTAATGCTTGCATTGGTTAATGTCATGTTGGCCATTTATCAAAGATTATTTTTGGTACCTCCGCAGTTTTTGACATGTAGTCGTATCGGGAACCTTGTGGGCTGGGAGAACCTGCCGTCGGGCCCCAGACGTGTTTCCTGTGGTTAGTCTGAAGGTCAGTCAGGTGTTAGTCCGCCTAGCCTGCACGTTGTGACCCCAAGCGTCAATAATCGCTCTACAGTTTTGGACTTTACTTTCTCTCGATATTTTGTGGCTCGGCACAAACAGAGATGACTCACTGTCAAACGGGGCTGTTTCATATTCCCACTGTGCTGAAGTGGGTCGTCTCTCCCATTGACAGCAGCCATGGGAAAGATCAAGCTCTAGACACACAGCTGGTGACAGCAATGAAGATATTTATTTGCTTCCTGCTTCGTCTGGGAATGTGGGTCAGGGGCGATACTGCAACACACCCCCAGCTAAGCTGCCTGCTGAGTTCCTCACACACTCAAAAGTAAACATTAACCCTGTGTGCCCAAACAGGGCAGGATATTGTGTTCCTCTGTTAGGGTACAATAATCTGTTGGGACCTCTGGTGGATGGGTTTTTTAATGTATAAATCTGTTATAGTGATTTAACATAAACAATTTTAAATTGGATTTACAGTAATGCATTGTGGGATGGCATTGTACCGGACTGAAAGCTAAAAGTATGTTTTTAATGTTTAATGAGTTTAAATTAAACACCTCATAAACATTGTAATGGACTCAAAAATTAACCGTGTGTTTCTGTGCCACTAGCATCACCAAATTTAATTGCAAAAACAAGGTCCCACTAAATAAGGCTAAGGCTAACACTTACCGTCTGCGATTGATCAGCCAACCAGATAGTCCTGTTCCAATTCAATGCCATTGGTTGACCCAATATTGTCATGTCAGACTGGTTTGAAAGCTTAAACAAACAGAACAATGTTTTCATAGAGCCAAAGATTCACATTGTTTACAGTTTTCAGGGAAATTAACCTACAGGAATCACTATAGATCTCTATGCATATAGTTACATAGAGTTTTGAGCCAATTCATTGGGTAATAATTGCCAAGTGACTAATTACCCTGGAGCTGAAATATTCACCTTGAATCATTTGTACTTCTATTAAGAATGTATATTTCACCCAGGAGAATATTTATCACATAATATAACCTGCCTAGAAGTTAATGACCAATCAGAGACCCTCCAGAGAGGAACCTCATATATGAACTTATAAACTGTGAGATATGTTAATAACCCCAGAGTTCTTCCTCATGGGTGCCTTTATGTTTTCATTAAACAGATGTTCACACTTTTTTCAAAAACATTGATAATTAATTAAGAGGTTCATGCGAGAACAGTGAAATTAATACAGATTTTACAGCTTAAAAATGCAGTAAGAGTAAAGCTTTTTACACCATCATTTAGATTTACAGTTAGTCTTTAAACACTCATCATCAGATGCTTTATTTCATTCAGCAGGTAAAATCATCAGTCAGATATTTTATAGAACTGATAGCACACCTCTGCTTGCTTTAGCAAACACAGCTAATAACTGAATTAAATACAGATTGTTTTAGTCATAAGGGCTCCAAAAGTGCAGCGGGCGCATTGGAACGTCTCCTCGTTCCAAGCAACGTGTGCACAGTTTACACACTTACCAAAACACACTGCTGCTTCTGCTTAGCGTTTCTCATTTCGCTTATTGTGATCTTTGGCACCGAATTTTACAACATATGTTTACAGCTCTGCCAAACCACAAATGTTGATAAAATGTGCTATCAGGTACCTCATCCTCAGTATGACAAATGGGAGCATTTAAGCTATGATTCGAAGCAGGAATCTACCGCTTCTAAATACAGTAGTTGTCAGTGTGTTTCTGTGTCTTGTACGATGCTAATTAGCAACTGTACGGCGAGTTATGATTTTCAGTGAATGTATAAGACAGACTTCAACTGTTGTTTGAACATTAATACTTCTTTTAATTAAGACAGTACTGCTCCATTTCTGTAAAAATGTATTTTCATGGTCAAATACAAAGTGTTGTCGGGAACATGTAAATATTTTTAATTACACAGGAAATACAAACTACAGAGATGAGACAAACTATTTAACATAAAACGTATGGAAACGATGAAATACAAGCTGCCTAAAAATAAGAAATGCACGATGTACTAAGATTTTTATTTTTTTAGATTGATTTTCTTTAAATAAACCTATGGTTTGCTGTGACACATCTATACAACGGAATATAAACATTTACACAGTGCACAGCATTTAAAGTACAGATAAAACATGTCAAAAAGAATGAGCTGTATTTCTGACAATAACTTAAAGTTCTATGTTTTATGTGGCATCATGTTTGCATTCTACCTGAGATGCAAAACAACATAAAATCAAAGACCTGAGAGGGGGGAAATTAAACCTACACTTAAAGTGATGTGTTATTCCAGATTTGGGCAGTTTTAGATCTCTTATTATTAAAAAATGCAGAGGAAATGAATAGGTGTTATGGCTGTGTGGGTTGCTATCAGTCAGCTATGGGAGAAGCTCACTTTGCTGTTGTATTGTGGAAGTTCTTTGGGGTGCAGACACTACACCATAAAGAGTTTGAAGATAAACTTGTTAGACTGTTTGACTGTAGCCCTCATTCATTATTTGACATGTTATAAAAGTCAAAAATAGCTTCATGTCTAAAGTACATTAAATGAGTAATATGATAATATTGTACAGATTTATACATGACTTTTATTTTTCATGTTTGGTACATTATTTGGGGCACAGTGAGAATTCTTGTCTTTGAAAATATTTAATAGGAGCCAAAGTTTTAAATGATAATCTAGCTTGAACACATGGTCGGGGTTTTAGTGTCATTACGCACTAAAATCAATTTAGTTACGTAGATATTGTACGTGAGATGCTAAAATAAACCTACTGCTGATGTATAAAACCACATAATTCTGTACAACACACAATGACACCCAGAAAAGAAGTTTCTTTCTGTATAACCAAAAATAAAGAATGGCATCAGCTAGCCTTGCACGAATATACCATAATTTATAAGCGTTTTTAAATCTAAATAATGGTCTCCTGTCAGATAAGGATCAGGAATAACACTGGGATACGAAAAACAAACAAACAAAAAAGTAGCACTCCATAATACACAAATTCATGTAAACGCTATGACCAAACAATGTGCTGTCACAAGAATTTTACAATGTTAACCGTAATCTCACCATAACTTCAAAATGTTCCTATACATCTTCAATATAGTTAATCAAATACAATGTGTATCTGTCCTACTCCCCAGGACAATGCATGAAGGCCCAAGATAAGAAAAACAATGTCTGGTAAGACTTATAGTGTCTCATAACTCAACAATATATACCAACTCTACAATAATGTAATAATTTTTTTTGTTGTATGTATTTGTAATACATGTAGAAATGACAAAAGGTTATAGGCATCCTTGCATTCTCCCTCACATTAAATCGCATTAAAATAAAGCGTTTCAGAACAACGAGATAAAAGAACAGAACGTTAAGGACATTTCTCAGCTATTACGTTATTGTAGAGTTATTACATTCAGTCAGATGTCTACAAATGAGCTGTACTGAAGGAATCAGGAATAAAAAGCTCAGCTAACTAAACAGTGTAGAGGGCTACACACTCTGAGTATGGCTTAAATACAGGCTTGATTTGTTTCATTTAGTTAAAACTGTTGTACTATGAAAAGCTCATTGACCTCAACCTCAGACTGACTCTGTTTAATGAGAACAGGCTGAAAATGAAAACTATTTTACAGTTATATCTGTTATAAGGGAGCATCTTTCTGATAACTTTCTCATACAGCTGAACCAGAAGCCATTTAGCTGTTTGCTTTGGCATTCATTTTTAATGCTTGGACATAATTATGAGTTCATTTGGTAGGTGAGTGGGGCAGATAGGACGCAATACAAGCCAGAATGAATTTTAACACAGGCCCATTAGAATCACATAGTTTATCTAATAAATTATGCTTCTGAATCCTTTGTAACTGTGTTGGTCACAAAACAACAACCAAAGAAAAGTTTTTCTTGGGATTAAGGAGAATGACAGGCAATTTGCCAAACAAATTACTTGGAACCAATCCGTGACAACAACCCAAGCGATCGTTTTCTACCTTACATTTAAACTTTGCGTGTGGCTTCTTTCAGACCTGCAGACAGAATAGCATGAGCGAGAGAGCTTTAAAATGTATTGATGCGCTGGCAATTAAAACAAAAATGAATAGATAAAAAAATTTAGGGTTTGGACCATTTGAGAGACGGTACGGAGCTTGTTGGGTGTCCTGATAAACGTGGATACTTCAGTAACAACAGAACAAGGCACAAAATTTGTAGCAAATGTTTAAACTGAACAAAACTGGCCCCGGCGGGAGGTGTCGGATGGTGAAGCGGTCTAAAATTGAGCTCTCCTTGTGCTCAGCCATCCCACACCCCGTCCGTACTGATGGCAGCACCTTCACCGTCGTCTCATCAGCTGCGCAGCTGTGAATCCAGCCTGATTGAATCCCACAATCCCCCACCTCCCAACCCAGCAGTCCACAGTTTGCTGTTCAGCACAGGAAGCAAGCAGTCCAGTCAGACTTAAATGTAGTATTCCTTTTTGTCGTCTGAGTTGTTGTGCCCACCCTCTGCGTTGATGATGGCGGTGTCGGCATCCGCTGCGTCATCCGCTCCTTTGGCTTCATGGGTGAAGTAAGTACCTTTAAAATATAGGTGACAGAAAAATCTTTTTTAATTTTTAGTATTAAGATTCAACACTGTATTAATATTCTTTTGGTTAATAGAATAGTTCACCCGAATACAAAATTCGATTGGTATTAACACTGCCTTATAGTTTTCTAAATAATAATGTTTTTTTTACCTCCTATAATACAGAAGGTTAATTTTTGAATAAAAAATTAAATATTGGCCACTCTTTTCCATTAAAGTAAATGGAGACTGGGGCTCTCAAGCTCCAAAATGTCTCTTCTGAAGTCCTGTAAAGCTCTGTGTGAGGAACAGTCGTTATTCACTAAATATCTTGATATCCACTCGAGCTTCTTCCTTTCCTTACATTCATGAGAGAAGTACTGATGTCTGATTCATGAACGAATGATTCAGCCTTCACACAGAGCTATCGTAGGACTTCAAGAGACTTTGGACCATTTTAATGCTGTTTCTTTTTTGAAAGCTTGACAGCCTCAGTCCTCATTCACTTTCAATGTATGGAAAACCTTTTGTGTGCTATAGAAGAAAGTAAGTCGTACGAGTTTTGAATGATAAAAGGATGAGTAAATGGTGACAGAATTTTCAGTTTGGGGTGAATTGTTCCTTTAATTTTTTCACATGAATGTTTTGGGGGGAAAGGAGATACTGACCACCATTCAGAGAAAGTAACAAGGTAAAGCATACTGTAGCATTGACATATGCATTTGACAGAATAGAAGTGACTTAAAATCCACTTTCATGCTTTTTTAAATCAAACTGTGTGTGTTCTGAAACCTATCAAACCTATGAGAATTTAATTGTGCTAATCCCAATGCAGATTAAAGTCAGTAAATTGCAACATACCTCCATTTTAAATAATAAAACATATTTACAATATATGGATATAATACCGTATTCTCATTCCCTTCCCCACCTTAATACAGGAGGACTCAACATTTTTCATTTCAAGATAAAACACAAGCCAAAATCTGCCCAGCCAGAGCTCTGTATTTGATTTACCTTTGTGTCTTGCGAAGTATCGGCCGAGAATGATCAGAAGACAAAGCATGGCAAACACAACCACGGCAACAACACCCCCAATGACGGCGTGATCAATTTTCTGTGGCACTTCAACTGCTCTGGAATCTGCGTCACAGAAAAAACAAACAAAAACAAATTAAGGCACCTTGTGCTGTTGTCACAGGGTCGGTTGGGAATTCACTGTGAGGTTCCCTGGAATGGTTGCCAAATTATGCTATTCCGTTTCAAGTAAAGTCATGTTAATGTCATCTTTCCTATTCATGCACAGCTGTTCTAATTCAAATCAACACTTTGCCCGATGGCACCGCAAAATGGAATTTTTAGAACAAGACACACCTATCAAATTCTGACAGTTTTCACGTAATCTTCTTTCTGCCATATTTTGTAAATGTGTAAATAGCAAATGACACGGACTATCACATATTCGAACAGTTTGGTTTGATGTTGAAACCTCAGCTGAGGTCTGAGTCAACGCTGACACTAGTTGCCAGTCTATCCTGCGTTTAATAAAAAAAATCTTTATTATCCAGCAGTTTACTTACCTACTTGTCATTTCAAATCTTTATCATATTTACTTTTCTGTGGAACAAAAAAGCAAAAGCGTTTTGAGAGCATAGCTTTTTGCAAAAGCATTTTGCAAAAGCTATGCTCTCTCTCAGAAAACTGCCGTGAATGGCGACCATTCTGCGTCATTTTCGTTGTATGAAAAAGAGCAACATCAACATTTAGCTAAACTTTAAACATCATCTTTTGTGATACAGAAGGTAAAAAACAGGGAACTATTCTTTTAAAGTGTGTACAAAAATAAGAATGCGAGCTAGAGCTAATATAATGAACAGTCTCTATGAGAAAATCCTAATGACCATTAAACATTTATATATGAAACCAATTAGCTTTATGGCAGCTTGTTGCTGCTCTCTCTCATATAGTCAACATGCTGTGCCTTTGTGCGGAGAGAAAAACCCTGCACACGTTCTAATTACACACAAGTTTTCTAATGAAGTGCCAAGCAACCAAACTAAAAGGAAGAATCCAGTCATGGGAGCAAGGACTCAAGTGCATCAACAGGACCCAGGCTATATTTTCCTTCAGTATTACTCATTCAATGTGGAAATCAATAGCTTTTCATCAGGCACAGGGTGATAAAAGGTACCTTTTCTATTTTCAGCCGAAACACTAGCTTCAATGATTCACCAACCATTTAAACATCAAAACCTCCTTTGATCTCCATCAAATCTGCACCAAACATTTCTAATAATTTAATCCCACCAAGCGTCTTTAACAATATGTATGGCTCTCTCTAATTAGCTCATATCTAATTAGCGTACCTGGCCCATTAAATGAAGGCGTGTCTATGTCAACGACTGCACGCGAAAAGGGTTTTTTGATAAACCTATTTCTGCCTGTAGCAAGCCAACAGATCCAGCCCAGCAGGATGACACGGTCTACTAAGATGTTGCTTTGATACAAGACTGAGAGGTTTCGGCATTGATACAGGACGAGAATGGCCTGGATTGCATCATGTTGCACCAGAGGCCGTCTCTCATGCCATCAGAAGCCGGTTCCCAGTGCTAATTAGCATGAGGCTAGAAATGAACACAGAAATGAGCTCTTTCAGATTCCGTTCTCTAAAAGAGTGGAGCCCCCTCCGAATTCTTCTCTGCTTCCTGCTTGACATCACCAGATAAATTAGCTGTCCAGGGGCACTGATATTTTAGCCCGGGAGCTGAAAATTTGGGGGGGAATGCATTATCATCCAGATTTTAAAGGTTCTACTTAACTGACTTATGCTTGCATCAAAGACTTGGCGATTATGAATAAATGAAATGTCACTGACTGGCTATAAATTGCAATTTACGAAGTGCAGGTTTTACTGTATAAGTCATGTTGACGACAATGCTCCGCCCCTCACTGACCTCACACCGGTTAAAGGCCACCCATTGGCTGCCACATAACTTTGTTCTTGGAGGATAATAATGAAAGCGCTGGTGCTTCGTCACCTCTGGCATTTCATAATGTGTATTCTGGGCCTCATTTAAGAACCTCAGACCTTTACTGCAGTGTTTCTCAAAATTGGGTCCGTGGACCTCCTGGGAGGCCATCACAAATAGCCAGGGGGCCTGTGAAAAATTTCAGAGCTGTGAACAAGCAGCCTGGGATTTCAGAAGTATATTTCTGGTTTTTTATATTTCTTGAGCTTTAAGCCTTAAACCAAACCATATTTCTCCAAAATATATGATGTAGAATGCGCTAAACATTTAACACAAAAAGTTTTTGAAAATCAGAA
>JAZGTK010022111.1:0-10375 GCA_036877625.1 Ambastaia sidthimunki
CTGATAGTCTACAACGGAGCCATGGTTGACGTGGGTAGTATGATGCAGAAATTAGAGAAGAGTGAGAAAACCAGAGAGGAAATTGAGCAGAAACTCATGCAGCAGGACATTAAAATGGGTAATTATCACACTCATCTCCCTTTGATCTGTGAATTCAAGCAAAAATGTCAGTGGTGTTAAAATAACATGGCAGAACTGCCATTAAATGTTTTAAGCAGTGAGTATTTTCACTGAAAAAAGTATTTGTGTTGCTCTTGGTCTTCAGCCACAGGTGGTTGCACCACATACAGGTGAAACATTGTGGAAGCTGGTGAAGACTATGCAGTGATCTACTCTATAGCTTTTAAACAAGCTAGCAATAAGTAGTCACAGGTTGTCAAACACAGGGCAATCTAAGATGCGAGTTATACCTCAAAGTCTGGGATGTGCTTGACTGTCAAATCCTTTGGTGCGAGATAATTTGTTTAAAAAATCGATTCATTCTAAGGTACTGCTGCTTCTAAGGGCTTTAAAAAACTGTCATGGTTACTGTACTGTAAAATTATTGTGGAATTACTGTGGAGTTGAGTAATAACAGAATTTGACAGCAATTTAACAGTAAATTTGCAATCTAATCTTGTTTGTTTTGTAGAGGAGGATTCAAAGCGAATGGCGGAGCTAGAAGCAGCTAACCACAGCCTTCTGAGAGAGCTGGAGGAGGTGAAGAACCATCTCAAAGAGACTGAGAACAACCTGAGGACCTCAGACCAGCAGAAAGGCAACTATGAACAACAGCTTCACAGCACAGTCTCCAGCCTGGACAGCGTCATGAAGGGCCTCCAGAGTGTCCTATCAAACGTATAAACTTTCTGTCACATCAATCAGTTTTTCTGTAAGATATACAGTCTGTATAACTCTCTTTTCTGTACTTGATGCAGGTTGATCCTTCAGAAGACAGTAACAGAAAAACTCAAACTAATGGATCAAACGAATGAACTTCCCTGTCCAGTTGATCTTCTCTCAGATATGTAAATAAGCTTAAAACTAACACAATTCAAAGATACAAAGATAATTTTTTGATTTTCTTTTGTTTTTATGTACAAAGTTTGAATGACAGTGGAGGTAACTGTAAGCTCATTTTCATCTTCATAAGAATAACTATTACACACTATTTAATTTCATCAGAATAGTGGCTCTATATCGGTAAACACTTATCAAGCTCATGTTTAAGCATTTGTTCAAATGATGTTGTGTAATTTGGTAACCGTTAAGCTTTTATTTGGTCTTTTTCAAAATGTTACTAGATTTCTTATTACATGTTTTGCTTTATCAGCACATTTCCTTGTTGAAATAATACATGACTTGTGCCAGTATGTGTGAATTTTTATTAGCAGAGTTTATTTAGCAATAAAAGTGTTATTTATGTTTAAATTGAATTGACTTTAGTAAAAAATCTGTTATGATTTTACTAGAATCTAGAAACAAGAACCTGCATTCTGATCCCTTTTATTGTTTAGTTGACGTAAGCATTGAATGATATACATGTTTTGTTGTTGACTTTTGTTTGTTTTCCTGCCGTGTCACCTGTACGCATGCATCTCATTAGTGCATGCATATCGGCTTGATTCCTGATGATTCCTCTTGCAAACTGCTTCTGTTTTTTTCTGGTGATCTCCTAATGCTTTGTCCTTTGATCCCTGTGTAATCATACCAGGGTGAAGTGAATGTGGCCATGTTTTTTGTCATTGTAGACCAGGTCAGTAACCCTGTTAATTACGCACAGGTTGTACTGGGTCATGAACCAAAGTCATGAGTACTTGATAGAATATCAGAGTGATTGTAGTGTTATGAATAGTGTGAATTGAATACAGTCTGTTTTTCCAAGAGTGTGCTATCCTGGAATTGTTTTGAAGGGAGTGAATTCTCATGTTTTCTTATGTGTTTCTATTGTTAGCCTGCTATGGGGAAGATTAATGGTAAGATTGCAGGATGGTTTCTGCAGAGTGAAAGAGCCAAACTTAGTAAAAATGAGCCCAAGACAGCCAAGTGCATATTATTTTTCTATTCTTGATGTACTTCATGGTTTGAGGATGAAATAAAAGTGCTTCATTTTAAATATTTCACACAGTTGAAATATGCCTTTTCTCTTTTTTGTTTTGTATGGGGTGGGTTTGGGTAACTTTGCCATGCAGTTTTGCAATTCTCTCCCCAGCAGATGGCAACATTTAGTTGATCTAGAGGAATAATCACGCATGAACATTCTATGAGTGTAGTAATGTATCCGTCAAGAAAATTGACTTTAATGAAAACTGAGGCTTCTATTGCTGTTGTCATCAAAAGCATTAGAATCCTCACCTTTTGAGCCTAGTCCACCGCAACTCCACTGACAGTCTGACAGCTGGTTTACTATAGTTCGGTCTATCAACCAACACTTTAATAACAACCTAATACTATGTCATATTCCATTCCCATCTGTGACTATGTTGATTTCAAATACCAGAAGTCCAATTTCATTTAGTCATTTAGCATGTTTCTATCTAAAGCGACATCACAAGCACAACTGGAACAGGTTACAAATTAGCTCCTATTTCCCACCTAATCCATGCATGCCACAGCAGCCTTGAAAAGACACTTATTTATGGCTCAATGTTGCTCTGCAGCAGCTGTGGCATGGGCAGGTTGTGAAACCAGAGCTTGTGCAGGTACGTCCATTCCTTCTCCCAGACAGAGGGCCTTTGTGCCCCCACTTTCACCCTGCAGTTTGGAAAGCACTCGCACACCAGAGGGCCATGAGACAATCACCCTCTTTTTGCTTTAGAGGGCTGGGTAACACTCTTACACTGAAACCATGGAACAATCTGCTTATTTGGATTCAGGCTTGTTTTTTCTTTTTTGGGTGGGGAGTTTGGTTGTATCTGTTTTAACCGTATTAGTGGGAAGATTAAGTTACAGCTCTGCCCTCATCTAACAATTGGCTCTCCAAACAAGGAGGTCTTCTTGTTTTTCTCATCTCAGGATATAGTGACTTTTCCAACAAATGTTTTCAGAAGCCTTTAAAGTGTGTATTTAAATAATCAAAGAAGGTGCTGATCACTCAATGTTCCACCAGTTCTTCTTTTGTTCCTGGAAGGCTCCTCTTGTCTGCCATTCCTGGGTGGCTTATAGAAGTTAATGTTCCCCCTTTGTTTCTAGTCAGACTCATTATCCCCTCATCTATGTCAGTTCACTGTGTCTGCACTGGTTTTCTCCTTCCCCTCCCCCTGTTTTTGCACATAGTCTTTGTTTCAGGAGACCCCACACCATGTCCAAACTCCTGAGCTCCTCCTCCTCACACTATCAGTCCTTTTCATTGCCTCTACGGCTTCACGTCTCACCGTCTTCAACAAGTCACCTGTGCAAAAGTGTAATTATCACGACAATGGAATGTGGTCTCTGGAGACGCTCTGTGATAGCTTTTCAAAACATGTCACATTCTCTTTTCTGTATTTTTTGCTCTGACTTCCTGGAAATGGAATCGATTTGAGAAGGGTTGTACTGTGATTGTGGCCCTACAGAAAGTTCTAAGGTAGAAAGTATGAGTGTTTGAAACACAAATTGGTTTGGTTTCTCTATTTAACTCTTCTCTGACTTCACATGACTTGGTAAAATGTAGTTTTGGTGTTGTTTTGGTAGTGCGTATGTACTTAAGTGACTTTCATAAGCACAAATGTGATATATAGAGTCTGCTTCTCCTCTCTGCTTTACTTGATCTTTGCCAGAAGCCTCCACATAACAGAGTCAAACAAACATGGAAATCACACACTTATGTGATACTTTAAGTCACTGATACATGAGAGACCAGAGATGGTCAACTATACCACTGTCAGTCTCGTGAACTGACAGACAGTGTGTGAGAAGTGATTGTGTGCAGTTCATAGTTTGCATGACAACCCCAGGGACAAGCAAAGTGGAGCAGTTATTGAAAAAAAAATCCCTTTTCCTGGCTCTGAGGCAGAAGAATACTGGGTTACAGTGTGAGAAACCTGTGCTGTTGTTTGTGATTGGCTCTTGGCATTTCCCAGTGGGATCACCACACCTATATGTTGTCTACATGGCAACACTGACGGACATAGAGGTACCTTGCAGAAGTATACTTGTACCTGACCGGATCTTTGAATCAGTGAGAACTCGATCAGTCAAATTAGTAAACAAATCTAATCAGACCTGTTTTGTGAACTGGATCAAATAAATGAAAAGATCTGACTTATAAATGTGGAAAAGGGGAGCTAGATGTCAGATTTTCTGTAATCATTTAAATTACAGCCTGTCTTTCAAACTGTAATACAACTTTTCAGAAAGGTTTGGAATAATATGACAAAATTTTTTAAACTGTTTGCCTTACCAGAAACTGCTGCAGTGTTATTTACAATACCTTTTCCGGCATGCATGTTTCAGTCTATGCACCAAGCAACAATGAAAACAAACACAGGACTACAACTTTTCTGATAATCGCTATATGCTATAGATTTTTAGTTTAAAAACCCAAAAGGGTTAGCAGCAGACTTTGACTGATAGGCTGAATGCAATAAAAATTATAATAAGGAAATAAGATTGTCTCTCTTCAAACCTTATTAAAGCATGTCTGGAGCTCTGTCTTGCTGTATGAGAAAGATGTCTGGCCCTCTCAATGTAATACTACACTGCACTGACACAGATATCTCCCTCATTGTTGTAAAAAGACACTAACACAAAACAGGAAGTCCAAGGGAGGCATTTTCTGCGTAGATGTAGTCACCCTGGTGCAGGGTCACTGAGATCAGCAGGAGTACCTTGAACATGCAGGGTTCACATATGTAACCTCTAATACATGCAATGTTTGATGTTGCTTTTTTACGAGGCATTTAGAGGGGAAGTGGTCCTTTCCCTTCAAGTTCTGTTTTTGTAAAGTCTTTATTAAAATATGCTGTCCTGATGTACTTATAAGGTGACAAATGACACTGAACATAAATCTGAAATGAGTTCATGACCATTTATAACTTAAAATGTGCCTGTATGTGGATTGATGTGTGTCTATGCTAACTGTGTACTGTATATAACACATATACAAACACACACACAAAGTATACAGTACTAATATATGAAGAACATGAATTAACAGTGATTAATACAGTGTTTATAAATGTTACGAACGAACCCAATAAATGCTGTAGTTTAGATTTTGTTGTGGGTGTTTAATGTTGCTTTATACATCCTAATGCATAAACCGGTGTTAATGTAAACGTAATAAGAAATGCATTGTACTGGAAAGCACAATAAAGTATGCAAATTTCAATATTTAATACACTGTGTAAAGCTTCTAAAACAGAAATCAAGTGCACCTGCAGTGTTCTCCCTTGTGTATTTACTTCTTGTTATACACCCTGCAATTATCACTTGAGTTTACACTGCAGTCATCTGCTCACACTCTACTGTCATCATCAGCATGTTCAGATGGTTGCGTGAAACATTTTGTGTGGTATTAAACTACTTTCTGCAGACCTTCATCATAGGAACTTAACTATATTTCTTGTGTCCACTTAGACAACTATAAACTTTATAATAAACATTAGACAGCTGAGTACAGGCCAGAACAACACCATTAAGAGGTAACTTTATATTTGTTCTCAGATATATCATGTTTAAATGCTGTATGTGTCATATAAGCATATTGGGTGACACTATCATATTACAAACATCAAAGATTTCTAAGGTTTAATTGATATCTACACCCAAGCCTGGACACTACAATGTATCAGTTTCCCATTCAGTGTAAGTATGCAAGAAAAAGATGAGAAAATAAACAAAAAATGATCCTGAACAAGCACACATGCTTGAAATGCAGATCATCAGGATCTTAGAATAGTTCCAGGTGTTCATTGTCCTGTTAAAGCAAAACTAAACATTCTCAACGTGAGATGAAAATTGTGAATGTTTGGAACAGACCAGACACATCTGTTCAGTCGAAAGCTCATTTTGATGCAGCACTCATTACCACATTGATTTTTCCCTAATGACTAATGACACCTTTAACTGCCTCTTATACATCAACTCACACCATAAAGGTTTAACAGGAAGCAGTGAAGGGTGTCTTTGATCCAGTTTACTGCAGGAGTGAGAGTACTTACATGTACACTCATAATAAAAAAGTAATGGAGTCACATTTCAGCTCAAAAAGCAAAATCACAGTCAAAGGCAATCAGAGAATCAATGGAGAAATGTTTTAGGCATGAGAAGTCACTAGTGATTTTTGTATTGTTGATTTGACTGTTTGAAAATCAACTATGGCCACCAGATCATTAGTTCTATCATTGATTTTCCTTTGAACATTTAAACTAATGCTTTAATTGTTTTTAGAAAGAAAATGAAAGCATCTGTCAATTTGAGAACATTCATTTACTGTGTGACAGCAACATGCACTGACTTATACTGTAAAAACAAATCAATTTCCTAACACAAAATCATTAATGTGTGAGGAAATGTATGTTTTCACATAAACTCCTAAAATCATGTGCATGTTGATTTAGTTCTATGGGATTCCAGGTCAAGGAGAAAACGCATTGAATTAAACTGACCTTGACGAAATGAGGTATATACAAAGAAAATGACTAATCCTGATGTGGTTGTGGTCAGACCAGATGCTGTGACTGACTTTAAATACAGATGTATTTTAGGACACAGGGTCTTTATTCATTGAATATTGGAACTTGTGGGGGTCTTGAAGTGTGTTGTATGGCAATCATCCAAAGAAAGTGCGGTCACACACGTCTCCCTCAGACATGATTTATGGTGGGAAGAGGCAATGTACACACAGGAAACACAATATCCTTTTCCACGGCCAGACCTTCACCTTATGGTCATACATAAATTTCACATGACTTTTGATCTGTCTGTCATTATGCCCGACCTCCAGTTTGGATTTTGTCATCCAATATGTGGGATGAAGGTTCTTTCTTCACAGTATTTCAGACTTTAACAGTCATTCAATGCATTTAAATGTGGATACAGTACTTTGAATTTGTAATGTCTAGAAACTGCTAAATGGTCACTTAAATAATTAAGGTAACAACTATACAAAGTAGGCACATTAAAAAAAATATTTCAGGGTTTATATGCCTCATTTTGTATATTATTGGTAAATAGATATTAATTTTAACTTACTTATATTGCTATTTAAGATAATCAAAAATACACCAAAAAAACCTAAGACAAAACAATAATGTTAAAATTACAAATCAACAACCAAAGTACAACAAAAGTTGCCAGACATATTTTTTAATCAGCTTAAAAAATATGTATAAAACATTGGTTCATGGATTAAACAGATATTTCATTATTAAACAGATATTTTAGATTTAAACTAAATATTAAAATAAAATTTCACTCAATATGAATACACTTTTATAAACTTTTAAGCTTAAATTCCGGAAATAGAATTAATAGTCTTGCATTTAGACTCCTAAACTAAAAATCACCTCACAATTCACAAGGACAAAAATGCAGCAGTCAAAATCACTGAATAAAGCCTCATTAAAACCAGCAACTTTCCGAACACTGTTTGTTTACTACCTAAAGCTTCCATTCAGTACCAGTCTAGACCCGACCACACCTTTATAATTAGGGGGCGTTTTTCATTGGTCAGCAGCCGCGGCGCGCCTCCCCTGCGTCGGTCCGCTCAGCAGCGGTTGCCTGGGAGCACATAATCACTGAAGTACACATGAAGCAAACATATACACGGAGCGCTGCTCTTTAGGAATGTGGCATATTCAGTCTGAGGTTTACAGTTGTTGGGTTAAGTGAGCCGAAGGATGTGGTTCTGCTTCCCAGACAGTATTTAGAATGAGATTCATTTAATCGGATCGTTCGTGAAGAAAGGAAGAAATGTCTCTACAGCAAAGATTGGTGCAACTGTCAGCAGCCTCGCTCGCTGTTGTTCTGTGTCGGGACGAAGACATCAAGCACACCGCCTCCAGCACCATCGGGCAGGACGTGTTTGAGGATTTTAAATCGCAGAATTCCCGAAGCTTTTGGAATAAAAGGCTCGTAAATGCAGTGGCTGAAGTTTACTTCCAGGGATGGTTGGAGAACTACGTGCTTCTCGTGCAAGGCAATGCCAATAACTTGGAAGTGCTTAGGGAAGCGTGGATGCGCAGGGCGCTGAGGTCCCCCAAAGGATACGCTATCAAAGCAGTGGGTATGTGATCAGTATTTGGCTATTTATGATAAATTGACATGAGTTTGCTCAAATGTGGAATCAATAAATGCCCTGTATGTAATTGCATCGGTGTGTCATTCATTCATGAAATAAGCCTGATGATCATTCTGATGGCCAAGCTTACAACATTGTTTACAACTCGTCATCAGTTTGCACATATACCTGGGGCAGAACAAAGGCTCGAGTGCATGGGAGAGAAATTTTAGGAAGGCTAGGTTCAAGATTTGTTGACTTAACACTTTGTTGATCCCTGAAAGTCAAAGTGCACTGAAACAAAAAAGTTGGTTAAACAACGTTGGTTAAACAAACATTAATGTTTAACATTTTATTTGACAAATAATCTGCCTTCAATTGTAGTATGTCTAAACAAGTAAACATGATATATTCCAAAGCTGTAGAGAAATCTATAGGCAATTCACATTCCATTCAATTGCCTCATCCTGTACTATTTTTCCAAAAAATTCCCAAGATAGCTTCTCCCATGTTTCTGTACATCTATAACAGAGAACCACAGCATAATTTCCGTTCTCAGTAGAAGGGAGCCTCCTAACCTGACCAGTGATTCCCTGTGAGACCTCAACATGCTTTAGGCAGAACTGTGTGCGTGCAACATTAGTGCATTATTTCCAGATGACAGGAAATATGATTTCTGGGGAGCAACCTCTTCTTTTCCCTCGGATTTAATTTCCTCAGCTCAGTTTTAGCTGAAGTGGTTAACTACCAAAACTGTGGCATCTCAATTTTGTGTGGACACAATGTTCATGTTTGTGTTTAGATGGGAGATAATATTGTTTTTATTGGTCACATGTTGAGGTGACAGACCTTTTGTGACACTGTGGATTTCTGTTGCCCCAGGTGTCGCTGCATCTGCTTTGCCCACTAAAAACATGAAGCAGATTGTAAGAACCACCATTTGCTCCTGCTGTCACAACCACAGAGGTTGCAAGTGTATTCAGTAAATGTTGGGAGCAGTAACATACATAGAGCTTTGTTATACTTAAATTTTCTCTTGGATAATTGAGGCATGCGCTCATGAGACCTCAGGTTTTGATTGTCCACCATGGTGACATAAGCCCAGCCCCACTGACTCTGTAATTTATTATGCATTCACTGCAGCCTATAGTCTTGAGTTATGTGCTGTCCACAGGGCATTTTATACCTCTGCCCCTGAAACTGTTGTCGCTTGTCTCATGCTCAGTGCGGTACCATAGAGCCGAGTCTTTTTATTGCTGTCGGAGTGCAAGGACATTATGCTGGTAATGTCAATTTGTAGTTATTTTTGTATAACAATTTATAGAATATGTGTTTTTGATATATTGAGATTAGTTGTAGGCCAACTATAACTCAACCATTTAAAAATAAAAGGATAGTTGACAATAACATTGACAAATAACAAGATTAATGGTTAAAATGAACATGTGTACATTTTATATGTGTACATTTTACAAGTTTTAGGTAGAGTTTTGCAATTCCCACTGCTGGTACTTAAAACATAAGTTTGCTGTT
The DNA here is from genome assembly GCA_036877625.1 of Ambastaia sidthimunki. Lineage (NCBI taxonomy): Eukaryota > Metazoa > Chordata > Actinopteri > Cypriniformes > Botiidae > Ambastaia > Ambastaia sidthimunki. Next base: position 9,716 of record JAZGTK010022111.1, read on the forward strand.
CACATTTTCTAAGTTCACTTTTTTTAACCACCATGATGCAAGGGGCTTAAGTGTTTTCTCTGAAGCCCCTTTTTGTAGGCCTGTGTTTAGTCAGCAGGAAAGGGTTAGTGGCTGTGATTATCCCTCAGCAGATGGGGTGATGAATTAGCTCCCACCCTCTCTGTCCTCTTGATTATCAGTATACATTATGTGAAAAGACGGATTGTTCTCTGGAGTCTGCACTGCTCACTGCAGCACAGTAAATGAAACACTTATGATACAAAATGAAACTCTAAATAATTAAAATATACACTGATACAGCCCTTAAACTGTGTGGAAGTATCTCAAGGCAAAAAGCTTGAACCATTAGTAATCAGTACTTAAATAGATGTGCCTTAAAAAGACCTGTGACTTTAAGCTAAAGAGAATTCTTTATACATCATTTGTTAGTGAGGCTAGGTGATATGTTTATGTTGTAGGGCATAGAAATAGTGTGCATAGAACTGCATAGAAATAGTGTGCATACAACTGCAGAGATTTGTGATTGCAAAAAGCTATTGCGGAAACAAGAAATTCAAGGCTACCTCACCTTATCCTGCCTGTGTATTGAAATTTGAAGGGCTTGCGGTGCGTGTCTGTGGTCTCTGCATTATTAAATAACTTTGGATCATGCTTTCATTA
>JAZGTK010022112.1:0-10375 GCA_036877625.1 Ambastaia sidthimunki
TGTGTGTGTGTGTGTGTGTGTGTGTGTGTGTGTGTGTGTGTATAACATATATAGAAAGGCATAACAGAATTGTCAGGAAATTTAACTCAAAGAAACAGAAATTAGAAACAGAATTAGCCAAACTCTACAGTCTTCTATGGAGGTAAGAAATGGGAGATATTATTTACATTTAAAACTGCAATCCATAACTTTTTAAAGCATTTGTTGCTGGTTCTTAGATGTATCCAACTTAAACGTATCCATGTTAAGAAAATAACTCTGCAAGTAACCTGTAATTTCATGTTTCAAACAGAGGTGGCAGTAGAGAGGTTACAGGGTTAGGTTACAGCTTTGAAATAAGCAGCATAAATTCTGTGCCACTGGTGTGAACAAACAGCATCAGTAATAAATGATTCAGAATACGTTTCGTTTGGAATCAATCTATGAAAGTCTTACAGCATTTCTCTGCAGATTAAGTTACAAACACTTTGTCCGTAGTCCCACACAATCGACAAATCCTGCCAACATCTCAAGCTGAGAAATAAAGAGATGATTGAGTGACCAAATGTGCAAGACTATCACAGCTTTTTATGTTGCTAAGATTATAAAGGGCCAGACTGAACGGTCACGGTACAATCAAACTGATTGGACAATGGCAAAGCTGGAAATTGTTATCATGGATCAACTAAGAACCACGAGAGAAAAAGAGAGAAGCAGTGAAAAAGATTTGTTACTAATCAATGCCTCTTCATTTCCAGCCCACCCACAGCCTTAGATGAGACATTTAATAGTGTGGGCTCAGATAATCACCATCTCCAATTAAGATCTGGTGACAGGACAGGCTGAGTGGAGAAACAGTCTACTGATCCTAACAGAGATACGTTTCAATCGACAATGTAAATGGCTGCCGTCATCAGGTTCTGTAGGAAGGGAAGCGTGGACGCCGTGTAATGGACTTGGACAGAAATCTTAACTTGTTGTCAAGGTGCAAAGTGCAGGCAAAACTTTGTAAGACACTTCGGCTCTGTCCTAAAACCTAGCGAGCTCACTCAATAAACAGCCAGACAGGCCAGCTTTAACTCACAAGTTTGATCTATAAAGTTTGCTGGGCGACTTAAATATTTGGTAGAAATTATTTAAGCATCAGTATCATTTACTTGATTCTGAATCATATAAGGTCTACACAAAATACACACAATTATACAACACACATTTCTTTCTTTCTAATTCATTTGTGTTTGTGGATGCAGAAATGAGAGTCTTAAGTAATAATTAATTTTGCCAGGACCTTAAAACACTAATCTTGCATTCTAACAATCTTCTACATAAAAAAAGGCTACAAAAGAAAGTATTAGTTTCAAAAACTCACCTGCCTCCTGTTTTGTGAGGCAGTTTTATAAGATTAGCTGTTTTAATATTTTTTTTTGGCTGAGGCTGGAATATTTGGCAGTCGTATGACAGCTGTAAAACTCTGGAACTATGGGAGGAATTTTCAGCAGATCTTAAAGGCTTTTGTGTGTTTGCAGCTTCCCATTCATCAGCCGCAGATTGGAAGACCCACCGGGCCGGAGATAGAACTCATACAACCCGACGACTCGACACAAAGCAAACCATATGTTTTCACAACCCTCTCATTTCTGAACACGCTTCAGATCTATCTCTCCAGCTCTCTTCCTCAATCTGAAACAAAAGGCATCTACTGTTGCAACCCTGTAGCAAACGTCTCCTCTGAGGGCAAATTTTACTGTTGAGGGATTCCTGTGGCCATTTCTTTATGTGAGGCCCATTAAACTGAAATTGTTAGTTTACGATCGCTAACTGCGAGACAAAGTTTTCTGCTGTAGCGTTGATTTGACCCTGGAGAGACATTTGCTTAGCTTTAACTTGATATCATGCCAGCTTTCCATTTCTGGTGTCAAATAGCTAACATCTGATATTTAAGGTTCCACACAAATCATGTAACACAAATGACATGAGAGATTTGTGCAGGATTAACCACAGAACCGCACGTCTATGAACATTGTTCCTGCAGCAGAAAAGCATTTTTCATGTTTTGCTTTGTTGTAGCACAAAATAGGATATTTTATATATATAAAATGTAAAACTTTGCTATTGTAAAGTTATTATTTTTCGTAAATATGTAAATATTGTAGAACTGTAGCGTTATTGTATATTGTAGCGTCTCATATTATATTTCATCAACTTAATGAGGCAAAAAAAATTCAAGTACAAAAAGATGTTTAAAACAGTAGGTAAGTTAATAAAAGGTAAATTAATAACAATGATTTATAACTTCAGCTGCTGGGTAAGATTTTCCAGAAAATGTCAATTTGGCAGATATGGTGATAAAGAGGCAAAAATGATGGACTTCAACGGTTAAAAATAACAAAGAAAACAAGCACATTTGCAACATATTAAACTTCTTAGAACTGTTAGATCAACACAAGAAGTTAATGATCTTTTCTCTGCTTCTGCTTTTTTAAAAATACGAGGCGTTTTCTTTTGCCAAACTCTTAAGCTAATTAGGAGAATTTTCCTGCGGCATTCCTCATCTCACTGTTTTTATCGGAGTGTTCTCGGCACACAGAAGACCAGACGCTCTGGTGTTATTTTATGAATATTTCTTTAGATAATTCTCAGCCAGATTCAACACTGCTTATTACGGTTTTTGAGACCAGCAACTGTTGCAATCAGTCAAAACGCACTTGCTATTTTTACTCCGAAACCCTCCTCTTGTGATGTGACAGGTTTTTCATTACTTAGCGTCAATGAAAAGTGTAAAATACATACACTGGCATCTCCCAAACTCCCCTGCATCCGGCAACACCCTGGTATTAGAAACCTGTAGTGTAAAGAGCAAACAAACGCCTGCCGTTGTGTTCTTTAAACACACAGGTCAGGTGAAACGTTTTCTGGGCAACGATTATACTGACAGGGTGACAATCTCATAGTGGAATGACTGACAGCTGCAGACCAGAGGAAGAAAGTGTACAAAGCTCTTGTTCTGACACTTCCTGACACATCCACACAAGTGGATGAAAACTGAGTGGCCCAGACAGTCTAGGTTTTCATCTAGCTGAAGATTTTTGGATTTTTGGAAAACTGCATCCAGACTTTATTCCTAAATGACCAAAATTGTTTTCTACATGCTGTAAAGAAAGTTAAAGGAGTAGTTCAATCCAAAAAAAGAAAATCTTTCCATCATTTACTCCCCCTCATGTCATTCCAAACCTGCATGACTATTTTACTTCTGAGGAACACCAAAGAAAATATTTGGAATTACATTGTATGGACACAAAAACCACTTACAAAACTATTTTTTAAATATCTTCCTTTTGGGGGAGAAGATATTTAAAAAATTAAATGTCTGTTGACTTTCAGACATTTAAAGCCTGTTTTACTGATTTAATCTCAATCTTTAATCTCTGTGTTTTTGTGGTAAATACATTACTGAGAACTTTATAAAGAGTTTCATTCAAGGTTAGAATTAAAATAAAACCAATAAAAAAATGAATAAATAAAAAATAATTTATGAAAAAATGAACTAGTCACCTTAAAACGCAACACGGCAGACACACTAGTAAGAAAAGGCAAAGAGCAAAGCAACAGAGCCCAGCGTCTCTTTTTAAGACTTTTAACAAAGGGCTCAGCATGACAACTCATCAAACTCTGCTGCTACTGCCAGAGTTCTTTCAACCTTCCAGAAACTTCCAGAAAAAATATATAGTAACACATAAAAAACCCAAGAAGTCACACAAGCAGAAACGTTTGATTACAATCAAAAAGTTTGTTTAAAAAGTATGTTTCATTGTTTCAAAGTTTGATTCTAACTGAGCAGTAATAAAAGGTGTTCAGACACATTTCAGTAAAGGCCAGAATCAGTCGACCGCTGGGCTGTTATACGAATGATGTTGTTGTGGCTGTTTGCCAATGTTATATAACAATAATACACTTGCCATGGCAATTATTTTAATAACTATTTTGGAGTCTTTTAAAAAAGTACCATACAATATGTTAACCTTAACCTTAGCTGCTTTCTTTACTAGCTACCCACTCACCTTATATCTAACTCTACACACCTTTAGTTAATCTGGCTGTCATGCGAGGGTGGGAGGAATCCATTAAAAGCTTTTTCTTAATTAGAATTATTAATGCCTGGGGCGGTGCAATGTGATGGTACCGCAGTTAAGAGGAAATGATCTCACACAAGAGAGAAACTCATTTCAACCTACTACAAATTTAGGTTGTAAGAATGTTTCCCTAATGTTTCCATTAAGTAACACAAAGATTAAAAGTTTAATTTTGAATGTTCTAAGATCGTTCAAAACATTTAGATTTTTAGATGTTGTATCAACATTACTGCTTGGTTATAAGAAAGCTATTCTAACTTGTTTTGAAATGGTTTACTAACAAGAATAAAATATATGATTGAAAATGTGATTGAAAACGTTACTGCAAGAACATTAAGAGAACATTAGACAATGCTCTGAGAGCGTTCCCTGTTAGCTGGGTTCAGCCTGCAGTAGCTCCGGTTTAGACATCTAGGTCACAGTTAAATGTTATTTAGTTAGATAAAATATGAAAGCAAATGGCATTAGCAAAAAAATGCTAACAAAGTCTCAAATTAGTCCTTGGCCCATATTTGGCCCCTAGATTTTACCTGGCCCTCAAAATGGTTTAAACTTCATTTTGCATTTTGGTTGGATCTTTAAGGTTATGCCCATCAGATCATCAGATCAGATGCTGTGTTTACAATCAGGCAGAGATGAGTCTTATAAAGGTCATTTTGTGCTTCTATAATTGTATCACTGCACCAATAACTGATATCATAGCGTTTTCCACACAGATAATGTTAAATCTACAGCATCACTATGAAAGAAGGAACATTTTACCAGAGCGTCAATCATAATGAAATGTTAAGATTTAACAGGGCTGCAAAAAATATAACAAACACAAACGATCGTAGTTCATCATGCTATCAGCATTTTGTCACTAACCTTGAAAATTAACTCAGACAATAAACTATATAAACAGTTATATATAGGTGTATAAACATACACACACAGACTCACATTAATAAATATACATTAATTTGGCTTGTGCCCCTCAAAATCCCACTCAGATTCGATGCAAGTTACATCAAACTCGAGTCACACTTAAAAATGCATTAGAGGTTTTTTTTTCAGAAGGACTGTATATAAAATTGCGTGTGCTTGATGCAATCAGATGTTCACGCATACAAACGGGCTCTTTTAAAATCTGTGTCTCATCACAGCCTTGATACAGTCGAGGGCCTCAAATAGCTCTGAAAAGCCATACAGATTGAGCTCAAACTTAAGCCGCATAAAAATCAAGCAGCCGATATCAGCATTCAACTCGTGTACATGAGCTTCCCACAGTCTCATTCGAAGGATTTGGCTATCGAGGCAGAATTTCCACATCCTCTCTCAACTGTAGCTGTGCCTTATGAAGACACTGTTCTGATTAGAGACGCAGATTAAACAAATCTGTTTAGGCATAACGCTGAATGCGTTTACTGCGAGCGTTTATTCTACCACTCAACCACACAGGAAAATAAAATCATTTTCGATTGTACACCATCTCTCCAGATTATGCAGCCGCAAACAATTCATGCGATTTAAACTCAATTAGCATGTTAAGCTTATGCAGGAGCTATCCTGCAAAATGGGCCAGTGCTTATGATCGTATTTCTAATTACTCATTAGTCTTGAATGTTTGGAATAGATGATTCATGGCACCATTACAAATGCTAAACAGATTCACACTTTTAAAAGGATTTTAAAGATGGAAATATCATGATTTTTTAAGTGTTTCTGGCAGTAAGTGATGCAGGATTATAGTCGCATTATCTGCAGCCGAGGTCGCAGATGAGAGGCGATGCCTGACCCAGCTAAAGGAACGTTCTCAGAACATTGGCAAATGTTCTCTCATCAGTCATCAAAAAACTTTATTGCAGTATTGTTAGTATAACATTTTAATCATTTATATCATGTCAAAAACGTTATTCTTAAGTAGTTTGTGGAATGTTTTAAAAATGTTACAGAATTTAAAAAAGTTAAATTAAAAAGCAGTGATGTTATTACAACATCTAAAAAGGATGTTTTGAATGTATTGACAGTTTTTTAATTAATTATTTACTAAATTATTTTTTTATTAATTTGGCTAGTTAAAATAACCACATGTCCTAACCTGAGGTTAACCTGAGGTTCACAACAAACAAGACAGAAAAGCAACAGATACTGGTCACGGTTCGTGTTACATCCTTCTCGCCAGTGAACTCTGCACTTATAAATGTTGTTTTCAAAACAACCTTCCAAACCATCTTTCTTACCGCCTCAGACTTCACAAATTAAAGCTCAGCCTCCACCAGCCTCCACATGACCTTCTGTTTCCATTATCTAGATGGTCTCATGGAGGAGCGAGAGGTGATAAGTTGTTTACTGTAACCGTCCGGAGGGATAACAGGGGACCGGTCTCCCTCAGACATGCCTGGCGTTTTTCAGCTGCAGTCAGGAAGCAGAACAGCCACGTCGGTGCTGAGCTGAGTGCTTTTCTGCAGTGGATGCGAGATTTTATGCCTGGTGTGGCAGCAGGGGCCGGCCAATGACAGCGGACTGCCATTTGGGTTTAGCTATTGAGTCAGTGCACATTCAAGGGCAAACTGAAGTCAGATAAGTGAACCGAGTTCACGCAGGAGAGATATAGAGCAAACATCCACGACGGCAGCTGATAACTTCAGACCCGAGTCACACCAATTCTCCACGAGCAAGCGGAAGCCTTCAACAATGAAATAACCCCTTAAAGGGCCACACACATTTATTATCTGGGTCATTATTTCAACCCTGCTGGAAAATACCATTTAAAATCTGGTTAAAGGTGGTCAGCAGTTAGTTGACCGGCCATCTTGCTCCAAAATCCAGCTTGATGACCTTAAACTGGTATGACTAGATGTTTGCTGATTTGTTGCTGATCTGTTATAATCTACTACAACATGTTAATCTTCTACACATGACTACCAGCATAAGGTGGATTTTTATTTGTTTAATGTAACATAAACTCACAGTCTTTAATTATATGAGTTAACTAATCTGTCCCTCACTGAGCAATGACTAACTTTGCCTCTTTAACTTTTTTCTTTATTTTCATACTATTTATTTTCTTGCTGTACTGTAAACAATAAAACCCACATAACATGAGTCGCCCTCACAATGCCATTCACTGCAACTGAACACTCACACAATTCTTTATTTCCACACAATAGTATGTTCTGACTACAGCCATATGCCAGTGAAGCAAATGCAAGCGTGTCAACAGCCCACGTCGCTAACGCCAGACATCCCAACTGCAGCACTGACCACAGGGATGAAACAAGAAGGCGAGTTGTGGGAGTATTACATCTTAATGGGACCTGCAGTCGCTCTGGGAATTAACTTACTTGGCTCCTGGCACGGGGGTTGACGTCTTGCTGTCACTGCGGCTGATTATAGAAGCGCTCAGTAGAATGATGTGTGCTTGGCCTTTTCATGCTTCATTAACCAAATCAGGCAACCTGCCACACGCATGCCGCAGCTCATTAAACCAGTAAAGGGAATAATGTCGCATGCATGGTCTCCAGCACACAGCCATCCATTAATAACACTCTCAGTACCGGTGCTGGAAGACTCGCTGTATCACACCAATATACTATTTATCTGTGTGTTCATATCTAAAGCTGTAATCTGTAACTTTTGCCTCTCTGTCGCCACCTCTGTCTGAAACATGAAATTGCAGGTTACTTTACATATTTTTATTGATGTATTCATTTACACCCAAATTTTAGAACTTTTTTATTGACTTATAAAGAAAACTGATGAACCAATGACATGCAAGCTTTCGGTCACATGTTCTGACACACAGCACAGGACAGAACACAGATTGTTGACCACTGAGTATTAAAACCTTACAAACTGGAACTGTAACAAGTACTGAACTATTAACACTGAGCTCTTCTGAAAGCTGCTAATAATACATGTGGATGCAATAACACATGTATATAAATAAAGGGTCTAAAGGTCAAAGGTCACATGCATATTTCACAAAATGCTAGAGTCAAAGAATAGACAGGAAATTAATCAAATTTAAAAAATGTTAAAATCATTAAATCATTTAACGAGTCCCTGGATGACAATGAAAACAATCGCAAACACACAAACAGGGGCGTTTTCGAAACATTCATCATTTACTTTTTCCAGCAGTTGCTTTGTAAACAACATGAATCACTTTTTAACTACATGCAAATGATACGAACAAATATAAACAAAGTAATGTTGAAATATTTCATATCTAGAGATTAAAACCTGTCTTGCTATCCTGATAAATGGACGTTATCACTAGCTTTCATCAGCTTTATAATAAAATGAACTGGCAGGTTTTGAAGAGAAAATCTCCATTAGAAGTCGCGAGTGAGAGTAAAGTGAATGTAACAGATCGATATGCTGTAAGTGAATTAAAACAGGAGTGTAAGCGTTTCTGAGAGACATCAGGACAGAATAACACGCTATCTGTCAGGTGGAGCCTCTAAGATATCAAAAAGACAATTCAATGTCATTTCAAAGTCAGAGAAGTAATTAAAAAGTCTCAAAAGAAAATAAGAACACTGGGGCCCTGTTGTACGAATAAAAGATTAGAATAGAATTGAAAAATTATAATTGAAAAAGCAGTTTTCTACAATTTAAAAGTAATCGTTACTTAAAATTGACATTCATTTCACATGCAATAATTTAGCACGATACCGGACCTTCACACAGTCACTGAGAATTTATCAGAAAAAAAATCATGTCCATTGTGAAAAAAATAAGATTAGTCGTTCAGCAGACAGAGAATATCAAAGAATTATGGGTAATTTTAAGCCAAGAGTGGCACCAAAACAGCAGCAGCACCCCTCACTTTATCCACTTCATAAGCCCGCAGGGTGCCGTACCACACGACACTCTCAGAGCTCCAACGCAGGAAAACAGCCAAACTAATGACGGCTGAACTTTTGAGCGCAAACCACGAGTAAACAAGACGGTCCAGACGTTTACAACTGATTTCATGACAGGATTTTAAAATAAATCACTGCAGGCGGATGTTTAGCCCTTCATTTGGATTTAAAACAGGAAGTTTGACTGGGAAAATTGTGGCTTGGTTTTGCAGAGATGGAAGTTGCAGGTTTATGTGGGCTTTGCAACAGCTGCGAGTGGGTATGTTTGCCCACAGAAGCTTCAGTCATTCATATTCATGGCTGTAAACTCTGGCAGGTTCATATCCCCTCTGAGTCCCTCAGCTCTGCTTTCAAAACCTGTGCTTTTCAGTTCAATACTGTAGTGGATTGAGTCTTAATTGGCCCCCTGCAAACATTGTGATCACAGAATTATGTGGAGAAAGAGTTAAAATAAATGGTAATTGAAATATTTTAAGACAAAGCCCCCTAAAACAACCTTTCTCTACTCATGAGTGGGAATGTGCCAAAAGAATTATGTGTTGGGAAAACAAAAGCGAGGTTGATAGTATAAACATAAAAATGTATTTACTAATAAAAAAACTATATTAACATTACAAAACATTACAAACGTGTGCCTTACTGGTAGAGTGTTGTGTTAGCAGTGCAAAGGTTGTAGGTTCGATTCCCAGGGAACAAACATACTGATCAAATGTATAACCTGAATGCACTATAAGTCACCAAATGTACAAATATAAAATGAAAACAACACCTTGATTTTTTTTTTTATAACAATAATCGTTGTTGCTACTTATAATTAGTTTGTGTACCAAACACTGCAGAACACGATGAATCTGATAAAAGCAGGCAGATTAAATAGTGAAACATTTGGGAGCTACCAAATACTTGTACCAAATGCTGTCAAACTGCCCAGCTCCCATTTTGTAGATGCTGTTTGATTTGAAGTAGGATCTATAAGCTATTTTGTTGATGACAGGCCCGTCCAACAAGCTTTTACGAGACTCGTCCCAACGATTCTCCGGCGTTCTGATGAGAGTCATTATTGTTCATTTTCATCATTCTGTGACACAGCAGGTCATATTCGTCGAGGCTCTTCAAAGCGCAGCATTAGTTAAACAAGCACAAAGACCATCCTTCATCTCCACGGCCTCTCATTATCAGAAGGACTGGATGTGAATGTATTTTAATTTCAGCGTTGGTTAAGACCCCCCACCAGCTGTGACCACCGACTGCTGCGGTAATATTTCAAGTGTCCTGATGTCACATAACCAGCAGGTTTTCACCATGACGCCTGATTTAAGGCTTCTGCATCGCTCGGCCCCATTTGATCCATTAGTGGATGAGACTTTGTAAACTTTGCTTTTTGTCATATCTGATTTTAAGGGGCAGCATTAA
>JAZGTK010022113.1:0-10374 GCA_036877625.1 Ambastaia sidthimunki
GTTTTATTTGTTCTTTCTTTTCTCAGGATCTTTTACTCTCTTTTTTTATTTTCTTCCTCCCTTCATTTTTCATTAGATATCCCTCCTCTCTCAAGGGCACAATATTCCGCGTGTTCACTGGAAGTTTTGTCTTTACTATCTCTCTGTTTTCTATCTCTCGTTCCTCACCGACCCTTCCCACAGTATCCGTTTTTCTTCTGTTGCTTTATCTTTTCCTGATTTTCCCCCTTTTTTAGGCCTGTATTCCGCTTTTTATCCCTGTTTCTCTCTCTTCTTCACTGTAATAAATAAATCTCTTTCCTTTACTCAAGGACTCTCATATCAAATTCTTCCATCAGCCGCCCCCCCCACCCTATCATTCCTCCACCGTTCCTGCATTCCTGCCCACAATTCCCGCTTGTTCATCCATTCTGTGGTCCAGCCTTGACTTTTTTTCTTTAATTCTTTGTCTTTGGCTCTTGCACTAGTCTTTATTCACACCTTTTTCTCTTGAACCACAGATGTCAAATGTTTTTCTTCTCAAAATCAAGGTCGATATTTTGCAAGAATACGCAAATGCTAACGGCATGATGCCAAACACATGCCTTGTTCCAGCTGAGCTTTTTGTAAACCTCAGACTAAACAGCGGTGTGCTAATGAGTGCTTGGTTACTTAATTACTTAATTAACACCATAACTAACACCATGCAGTTAGTATCTGTCAATAGGACTCTGCGATTTGTTGCCATGGAAACTCAGCAGCATGCAGTTAAACTGTACCAAAAATCTATTAGACTGATTATAGGTCTTTTCATGCATTTTATGTTTGATAAAGTCATGCAGTTTTTAGTAACAACTGTGTTGGAAGAAGTCTGGAGTTGGTTTGATTTAATTTGTTTTAAATTATACGGAAAGCATTTCTGCATGAATCCGTGATGAGTTTGTCACAGACTTGATGCAGTAGATGAGATGTTTACATGAGATGGTTTCTGTTTTTTTCTCTCTAACTCTTGCAGAAAGCAGATCTTGCGGTGGCTGGATTCACCATCACGTCAGAGAGAGAGAAAGTCATCGATTTCTCCAAACCCTTCATGAATCTGGGCATCAGTATTCTGTACCGTGTTCACATAGTAAGTTTGTATTTAACCCCTAAATCTGACACAATCTGGCACAATCTTCTTTTAAAATAATGTGTTTAAAATAATTGGTTATCAAATGGATACATTGTGGCAGTATTTGTCGTCTGCCTTTATTTGAATTTAGAGTAATATTACAGTAATGATTTGTTCATATTAAAAACTTTCACCAGCTTGGAAAGTTTGTATGAAAGTAGTTGTTAACTGGAGCAATAACAGCAGCTGTATGAGGAAAAGTTTCAAGTGTTTGTTGTGTTGTTTGTGATTCTGCAGGGCAGAAAACCAGGATATTTCTCTTTCTTGGATCCATTTTCTCCGGCTGTCTGGCTCTTTATGCTTTTAGCCTATCTGGCCGTCAGCTGTATTCTTTTCCTGGCAGCCAGGTACAGCCCTGTCACTCATATCTGTACCTGACATCATTACAGTCACTGTCAGACATTCTCACTGTGATAGCTGAGTAACGATTCTATCTGTCACAACAACAGAAAAGCTTTTAAAAATATTGCTGCATAAGCGATTTCCTTATCTAATCAGCTTTAAGCATTATTCTGAGATATTGAGAGATTTCATGAAAACATTGAATATTCCATTTCTGTCTGTCTTACTGTCTGTCTTTGTTTCTTTGTCTGTCTGTCTGTTTGTCTGCCTTTCTGTCTGTCTCTGTCTGCATGTCTCTATGTCTGTCTGTCTGTCTTTCTGTCTGTCTCTGTCTGTCTGTCTCTCTGTCTGTCTCTCTGTCTGTCTGTCTCCATTAGGCTGAGCCCATATGAGTGGTATAACCCGTTCCCATGCTGGCGGGACCGCAGGGACCTGCTGGAGAATCAGTACACACTGGGGAACAGTCTGTGGTTTCCTGTGGGGGGTTTCATGCAGCAGGGGTCAGAGGTCATGCCCCGCGCTCTGTCCACACGCTGTGTCAGTGGTGTGTGGTAAGTGTGCGGTTATTTTACAGTTCTGTTAATGATATTTACACACAAAACAGTGTGGACATCTACAGATAACAGCTCCATATCTGTGATATCAGTTTTCATCCCAGCCAACAGTTTTAGCTTGTTGGTTATAGAAACAGACTTTTTTTAAATTCTGTAATTTTTACCTACATTCCTGCAATACCTTTTTTGTTAACTTTAAAAGAACTTTAAAAGAACTTTTTTGATAACTTTGAGAAGACTTTGAGAGATCTTTGAAAGAATGTTTGCCAATGTTCTGAGAACGTTTCCTGTTATCTGTTTAACGTTTTACTTCACCAAAAATACCCTTAAAATGTGATAATGATAAATTTACTCAGTGTGATTGTGTAGAATAATGTTGAAAATGTTTCAAAGTGTATTTAAGTTTGTTTGTACAAGTTTGTTGGTTTGTTTGTGTCCAGGTTGTTTGTGTAGTTGTGTGCTTTACTATTTTGTATTGCATCTCTAGATTAGCCATCAACCTCAAATAATGTAGTTTCTTTCAGTTTCATTTTCTTTTACTCTTTCTAATATCGAGTACGCTTGCTTTCTCCCTGATGTGTTTTTTCAGTTTCGGCCTTGATGTTGAGGTTACTGAAGTTGAGTGAACTCTTCTAAGACTAGCAACAATGGAGTTGAAATGATTCTGTCTGCGCATGCAGTGGAAGCCAAATGCTTAATTATCTGTGGTGTGAAAAACACAATAGATGCAAGTTTAATGCCACACAGGGGTGACCCAGAGAGCAGAGAGTTACTGAGATTAAAATCAGCTTCTCTCAGCGCTGCGTCCCAGAGCAAACACAAGCTCCATCACTCTCACCAGAAAGAGTGACTGGAATTAGTGTACTTGAGTTTTTTACTGAAAGACGTGTAACTCATTTGCCTGTTTGTTGACAATTTTAGCTTGTAAGAACACTGTTTACATTTCCATTAGGTAACAAAAACATTATTTTGGAAGTTATAAGAACATTCAAAGCGTCCAGTCTTTTAGATGTTCATTCTGTAACATTTTTAAAGCATTCCACTAACAACTTCAAAACAACGTTTTTTATATTCTACTAACTTTCTGATAACATTGAGGGAACTTTTAGAGAACATCAGACAATGTTCTAAGATCGTTCTCTGTTAGCTGGAAGGTCTTTAACAGACATTTTTTAGAGGGTTTTAGAAATCTCTTCATTAGGGAATGATTCATTGATCTGAAGAGTGTATTTGTTATGGTAAAGGGTTCTTAAGGTTGTAGCTTATTTTACATGGTTTACGGCTGGTTGTTTGAATGACCAAAATTGGTGAAAGATTCTTTTGGGTGGTAACCAGCAGCTAATTGGTGTAGTTAAGTAGCCAAACCCTGACACCTCAAAACTACACTATCAGCTGGGTGGGCCAAAGTTGATCTTAGTCATACTAGTTCCCGGTCAGACTTGGCTCTGATGGGGAACTGGTTAATCTGGGTAACATTGGTCTAAACTGCAGAAAGTTAACTCGACCACCTAAACTGCTTTTTTAGCAGAGAATTGCCACCACAATGGTTGAAACATCTGACACAAATTAGACAGTAAATTAACCAGTGAGTGTGTTCAGTAAATAAAGGAAAAATTAATATTTGTGTTTTATGCGTTCAGACAGATTTACAATCTGTTATCACGCCTTATTAATTCATTTACAATGACAGATAATTTCACAGTTAGCAAACAGCGTTTATTGTCTCATATTTTAAAGCTCAGCGAGTTTGTGTGTGTCAGCATGTTTACACGCTGTAAAGTCAACGGCTGAAGCAAACATGTTTCCGATGCGTTTGTGGAACAGGTGGGCTTTTACTCTGATCATCATTTCCTCGTACACGGCGAATCTCGCGGCGTTCCTGACTGTCCAGAGGATGGAGGTCCCCATCGAGTCTGCCGACGACTTAGCCGATCAGACGAACATCCAGTACGGTACAATTCAAGGAGGAAGTACCATGACCTTCTTCATGGTATGTGTGGTCCTGGTATTCACTACCTCAGTTACCTCAGTGCATTTTGACCTTGTGAGGACATTTTGAGGTCCTCATGTGTAAACAAACTTATACATCATGCAGAATAATCTTTTTTGATAATCAAAATAGCAGAAAGTTTTCTGTGATGGTTATGTTTAGGGGTTACTGTAGGGGCATAAAATATAGAGATTGTACAGTATGGAAACCATTATGTCTATAGAATGTGCCCATAAAACATGAAAAAACAATGTGTTTGTTTAACTAAACCTTTAAGGACATCTGGGGACAATTAAATACATTTTATATTTTATTTCTAATTACATTCTGAAAAATCAGTGTTTTTCATGGGTTAGACTAATGAATTAAGTAATTTATTTATGAACATTTTTTTTTTTTGAAAAGGTTTGTGTAAGGCTGAGAGAATAAAAAAATAAAACTTGGTTTATAAAAAATAAGTCAGGGCAAAGTCCTCACCATGACAGAATATGTTTATGTCAAAAATAATTTGGTCCATTATGTGTGATGTCATAACGCATCACTTCCTGTTAGTGACAGCTAACAGTTGTCTTAATGACTCATAGCCACATCCATAGTCACACCGGAGGCCAAGTTCTCTTCCGCTAGCAGACATAATCCAAATAAAATATTTTTGGGGGAATCATGTCTTATTTTTCTCAGCCTCTCTGTCTTGATTTCCTTGTTTATTTTACCACTTCGCTTCCCTCACGTGTAAATTCCCACACAAACCACACATACAGATTGATGCATTATCTCTAAATCTGAAGCTCTTAATCTATTTCACGCTCAGCATCTGCCAATAAAATGTTTTTATCTTCTTTCAGCTGTCCTCATGTCATCGTTAATATAATTTTTTTGACTTTCCAATATTTTGTTTCTCCTTCCCCCAACGACTTTCCTGATCAATCCACTTTCCAAACAGAACTCGCGGTACCAGACGTACCAGCGCATGTGGAACTACATGTACTCCAAACAGCCCAGCGTGTTCGTGAAGAGCACGGAGGAGGGCATAGCGCGGGTTCTGAACTCCAGGTACGCCTTTCTTCTGGAAAGCACCATGAACGAGTATTACCGGCGTCTCAACTGTAACCTCACGCAGATCGGAGGTCTGCTGGACACCAAGGGCTACGGCATCGGAATGCCTTTGGGTGAGTTGAGGGGACGTATTTACATTTATTAAAGAGCAGGGCCTTGTGTTAGCAGCGCAGAAGGTTTTGGGCTCGATTCCCAACACTTGTACTGATCAGAGCTTGAATTCACTGTAAGTCGCTTGGGATAAAAGCAACTTCCTAATGCATAAATGTAGATTCGTAACTTTTTTTGAGGGGGTAAAAATAAAGAAATGAATGAAAATAATGAATTGAGCAAGTACATGAGCTGTGTATCATGTGTATCTGCAGGTGATCACTGGAAACGCTGTGACACGCTGAGTTGTGGTGCTTATATTGACAACTGGAGTTCAGCCGTATGTGTTTGTGACATTTCCGTCCGTTTCTGTTTTCCCCTTTCAACACAAAGGCCAAAAATAGCGTTTTAGTTCTGCCAGCAGAAATCACGATAACCCAAAAACATCACAGAGACAAGAAAGCTTGATAACATCCTCGTCGTTCTGTGATATTGTACATTTCTGTCAAATGTTTTTCCCTGATAGATGGATCGCCACTTCCTGCCAGGCTTGATAAATAACCGCTCTGACTTTGTCTTTGACATTTGACATTTCCAGCGATTACTGTTTGACAGGCAGAAGAACGAGGGAGGAAAAATCACGGCGTATGTGTTCTGCACTGAGCGCGTTTATTAATGCTTAGTAGGCCTGACAGGGAAGAAGACTTTGAGAAGATAACATGGGGTCTTAATCGTGGGTAAAGAATCAGACAGTCAGATAATACCCACTGTTGAGTCTTGTGTGCTGGATGTAATGTAATGTAGTCGAGTTTCTGGACTCTAGTGCAAAAAGAGCTTGTCAAAATGTAAGAAGCTTATTGCATAATGATAAAAGTTCTTACACCCAACTGTGAAAGTGAAATGGGTCATAAATGTGTTATGAGCGTCATGTGGTGATTTTATTTTTTACAGTAGGCCTGTGGCTTACATTCCTGAAAATTTTAATCATTACATTTATTCTACGTTCTTTAAACATCGATTAGAGATATTAGCAGCATATTGTAAGGTTTTCTGTCCAATACTGTGTTGTTCCTGCCACCTTCTGTGAGTATTCTGATTATAAATACTTACAGAAAATAATGATGGAGATAAAGCACAAACATTGAAAATAAAGGTTCTTAAATAAAGGTTCATTTAAAAAATAAAGGTTCCTAAAGAACCTCCCTTCTCTTCCATAAAAGAACCTTGAACATCCACAGAACCATTTGGTTGCACAAAAGAATATTTTGTAGTGGAAAAAGATTCTGCAGAATATAATATTTAAGAAAAAAATGATTTTTTAAAGCTGTAATTCATAACTTGTTTTGTTAAAATGAACAAAAATCAGTTATTGAGCAAGTACGTGACAGAACAGTGTTCAACACAATCTCCTCATCTTACCTCAATTCACAATGTTCAGTTTATAATAATGATTTATATTTATAATTCCAAATCTCCAGGTTTTGTTTGACTTAAAGAAACGTAACCTGCAGTTTTATGTTTCAGAAAGAGATGGCGGTAGAGAGTGGAAGCGAAGCAGCTTCGAGAACCTTTGACTAAATGGTTCTTTTAGGAACCCTTGAAAAATTCTTTGAACAGCTAGATTTGTGAGATTGTACTGTAGATGAGACCAGGACATTAACATTGCTGCTTACTGTTTTTGATCTTCTGTCCTCCAGGAAGATCATTCCAATGACCACTAGGCTAAACCAGGTTAAAATATCCCTTTACACTCGTAATCGCATGAACCTGTTACTAGTTTTGAAATGAGAACCCAGGAGCAACGTCCACCTTCAAAGAGTCTCTCCGGGTCATAGCATTTCCTCCAGGAGCCCAAACATTCGTTCTCCCCTCAGTTCTAACACATCTCACCAGTTTTCCAACATTGTTTTCCAACATTCTGGTGCCAAGAGATGAAGTCCTCTCACCCAGGCATTTATAAAGAGGCTGGTCTCCATGGACACCCCCATCCGCTTCCATAGCAACCTAGAGTACAGATGGTGTTACCACAGCACCCTTAAAAAGCACCTGTGGCTGTGTTAGAATATTAAACATCAGTCAACATATTAAAATGGGCTGTTTTATTTCTTCTTACAGTGTCTTGTTGTGTTTCATCAGATTGATTTGCTATAAAAAGAAATGTTTGCAGTCTTAAAATTAAGTCATATTTTGCTTTACCGCTAAAACTTTTTTTCCCGCTGAATATTTCATTATTATTATTGTTTTACCTAAAAAAATAATGAAGTTGGAAATGGTTTGTAAATGTTGTAAATGCAGTTCTTGAGTTTGTGGTGTTGTAGTGGGTGGAAGTCCATTTGGTTGGAAGTCATTTAGTAAATTAAACATTTTTTTTTTACACTTCTACATTTGTACTGCCAAAGGGTGGAAAAAACCTTTTTATAACCTAAAGTAACAATCTTAAAATATAATTGCCACCAAGTAATGCAACATCCACCTAGTGGCCTTTAAAACCGGCTGTTTTAAAGACCAGAATGATAATAAATATGAAGCAAGAGTTTTATATATTAACAGATAAGAGAAAATGTTAGATTTCAAAGAAGTGTTCTTAAAAGCTAATGTGTACGGCTAAAAAAGGTTACTTGCATCTTTTGGCATGTGTGAAATGGTAAAATAAATGACAATTATAAATATATAAAACCTGGTTTTATCCAGTTTGTGACTCGTAAGATTTCAAGCTTGGTTTTAAAATGTGTTGTACTTGAAAACATGAAAACATGCACCTGTTCTGACAGACACATTTTCAACCTTTCAATCTTTTCTTGGTTTTGAATGGAAAATGAGGTTACACACACTTCAGCTGATCCGTTGCAAAGCTTTGTCACAGTGTTTAATTTAAATGAACATCTATTAATTTGATGAATACATCTTTTCATCACATCATTACGTGCGTTTGAGATTTGATGTGATGCACTGATGTTTAATGAAGGCTGATGTTATTTTAACAAGTCTAATAATTTGAAATCCTCCAAACATCGCTTGCATTTGAGTTCTGACACACAGGCTAATGCGACTCATTTGCTTCAGTTGAAAGCGTTGATTCAAGACTTAAGCTGTCAGAGTTGTGGCCTAACAGTTAGCAGATGTTCTTTCACATTGCGCTGTGGTGCTAATGTGGGCGGCATGGGTTTGAGTCACATCCTGTCTCCTGCGGTCCCTATGAATAAAAGTGTATTAAAGATTTGATTTAAGACTGATTTCTTCTGCACACTGTAGCATTGCTAACATTAGCCTGCTTGCCCTTCTGTAACTTTCAGCTTAGACAAGCCTAAGTCCAGCTAACAGGGTACATTCCCAGAACGTTATCTCAAAGTTATCAAAAACGTATTCAGAATAACATTTTTAACGTTTTTGTTACTTAATAGAAATGTCAGGAAAGGTTCTTATAGGCTGTAATTGTTGGCTGTGAAGGTGGTTAGCTGGTTTCTCAACCTGGCCAAGCTGGTTAAATTTGTCTGTTTTGCTGGTTTTGCAGAGGTTTTAAGTACTTGTCATGTACTTGGATAATCAGCTAAACCAGTTTAAGCCATTTTAAACCAGCTGTTTGTATCTCAGGTTCTCCGTTCAGAGATGAGATCACGTTAGGTGTTCTGCAGCTCCAGGAGAACAACAGGCTGGAGATCCTAAAACGCAGATGGTGGGAGGGAGGGAAGTGTCCTAAAGAGGAAGACCACCGAGCTAAAGGTAAGAAACACACAAGACTCAATTAAGCTCGTCTCTCATGGTCTCCCAAACAGTGAAATATAATACTAATAATAATACAGTGAAATCAGTTATGGATTTTTTAAAAAATGATTCTCTTTAGTTGTTACTGCCACAATTACATACTTTTCTATTAATAATACATCATGTTACAGTCTATAAACTCTCTAAAGTCTCTATAGTCTTACAGAGGGTAGATACCATGTCTGTTCAGTTGGTCATTATACTGTGAACCTTAATGTTAGTAAAACATTTTACATTAAACTTTTAATTAAATCTATTAAAATATTCAATAATATTTTAAAGTGATTCATCATTCATTTATAGTAAATATATTTTAAATGAGCTGGTTTTGTTATTGTCACAAGGAAAGGGCAAAATATTTCTAAAAACCTCTCGGAAACAGCTTACATTTAAGAACCAAAAAGCTGTATTTATAATTGCTGTATAAATAGCAATAAATATAAATCAGAAGTATGAATACACAATTGTGTGTGTTTGTGTATCCCCTCAGCCTGCCTGCTGTTTATCTTTATTTTCATATTTTCTTAGCTAAATAAAAACCTAAATCCAAACAAACATTTCCATGAATGCCGTTTTAAAAGGGCTATTATGCAAATCACACAAACATTGGAAATGGTTATTTGATTTTCTGTTGTGGTCTGTATTATTGTAATGTGTTTAAGATGTACTGTATCCATCTGTCAGCTTCTAATGGCAGATGGTTAGTAGTTCTGGTGAAACTGTGTATTTATGTGGACTGGTGATATTTGCATTTCAGTGTGTGGTACACTACACTGGCCCGGGGGAAAGAGACAAAAAATCAGCTATTTGGCATGCTAGCGTTCACACACACACACATGCGTGTCTGCGGAGCTCATTTAATTTCTGTTTGGTTCGCAATACTCATTTTTTTCACCAGAAAATGACATTTACAGTCTCTCGAGGTTATTTACAGCTCCACAAGAAAATGTCAAATATTGTGAATAGCTGTTTTTTGTGACTGTGTTTTTAGCAGCACTGAGCTGTTTCGTCTGTGCTCTGCACACACACCATCTGTGAGTCTGTGCTTTTCTGTAAATGGATAAATGAATCGAATCACAGGCCAAAAAGCAACCAGAACACAGTTCAACCAGCAAAAAAATAAGGAATAGGGCTGATTTTCACTACACGGTTGTCATGGTCAAAAGAATTTGCGCTAACTGTATTATCACAGTATCTCTTAAAAAAAAAAAACAATGCCATCAGTTCATCGCTAGTTTTGTTTATTTATTGTTTTCTCTTTTTTAGACAATGAATCACTCAAGTGTGCAGGGAGGCAAAATGAGAGTTTGTAAACATTGTGGCTTCCAAAGCAAAATGTTAAACGGGTGCAATAGCCCCACCTACTGTGTTGGAGTATCAACTAGATACTGGTGCTGAATTATTGAAAATTGGAAAATATTATTAATAAT
>JAZGTK010022114.1:0-10374 GCA_036877625.1 Ambastaia sidthimunki
TCACAATGGCACATTGTTGCAAAGCAGCTGTACAAATGACAAAGTGCTTTATAAATAAACTTGAACTTGAAACTTAAACTTGAACATTCTATTAAACAAACTACAAACTATAAATGGAAAACAACAAACTGAATTTTGTTTTGAGCTCATATCACATTATTTGGGAGGTTATTACAGGACTGTGGCAGGGTTACACATCCTGCAATAAAAACAAACAGCTAGTTGCTCACTCACTTCAAGAATGGAGTTCTTCTGTGGCTCATTGACTTTTCCAGCTAAGCAGCAGTGAGAGATGGCATTGTGAATTATCGGCTTGTTGGATTTTGCGCTCGGCTCCTTGAAAAGCTTCGGACCTGCAGTGACAAAACAGCCAATATCATCAACATAACAACTACACGAGCAGAACAAAAAACAGCACCATTTCAGACAACAGACTTTTAGTATTACACTCATAAACTACAGCATTACTCAGAGAAGCTTTAAGCCACATACACACACACATATAGGCACATATACGCACACATATAAAGGCACATATACACACACATATAGCCACATATAGTTTTTTACCTTATTGCATTTTACATTACATTTCCTATCAGCTATTTCACCAGAACTGTTCAATGATATTAAAGCCACTCCTTTTGAGAACTAACCAGAGAATTCACATGAACCCAATTATTCAAACACTGACAGGATATTGTTTAAATAACAAGAAGAAAAAGCATAACACATAATATAGATTTTAAATATCAGTATTTATTTTAAAAACAAGCAACAGAACAGAAACGAAACAGATGAAGAATGAATTTTCATGCTTTTATTTGCGGTCAATAAGCAAACAAGTATAATTGCCCTTTAATGCTGAACTCTCTGAAGCCCACAGAGACATCAGCTACTGTTGCAGCTATAAACTGATGCATGTCTGTGTTATCTGTGCAGACATATTGGCTTGTGCATGCTGCCGTTTTTACACACAGAAATCTCAAACTGTATCAATAATTTAATAAGACAGAACCATCCTGTGATCAAGCAGCAGTTATTCTAAAATCAAAACAATTCCTTCAGGATGGAAAGGGAAAGACCTCACCTGTATATTCTGCCATGGATGTTGACGTAATGGAAGACGCAGTGGAGCCGTTGTCCCAGTCTCTCTCTGTATTCCGGCTGGAATTGCGACTGAGGCCTGGAAATGACTCTACTGATTCCCCTCTGATCACGGACAGAACAAGCAGCCACATTAAAGGGTACCGACACATTTAGAGGTCACAGTATGAATAAAGTTCATCGATTCTGGAACTGAAATTAATGAAACACAAGCACACATACGCACACATCCTATTGGAAACTGGGAGGGACTTACCGCTGAGACCCCGCCCCTCCTGAGTTGACACTGTCTGGTTCAGTGGTGGCTACAGAGGCCAGAGACAGATTAGAGCCAGACTGAGCAGTGACAAGGTTCTCATCCGGTGAGGGCTTCACTATTACAAAAACAATGGACATAACAATCAGCAAATCCAATCACAATGCTGATGAAAATGTTACTCTATTTTACTGTTAAATCTAGACACTGGAGTAATGCAAGTTTTATTGGCTCTTGTATAATAAAATGACATTACATTGCTACACCTCTAATAAACAAGCCCAAGCAGGTCTGATCATAGATTTGAGCCCCACCTCAAACGAGCAGGAAAGGCTTCACTTTGATGAATGACAACGACTGACTCACACTGTGATTATACACATATGCTTATACAAGACAGAACATCATATGCTGCACTAAAAGTGAGGGCTGTTGTCTAATCTTGTTCTCCATCATCCTGTGTCCACTAGAAACATGTCACCTCAATAACAGGTTCCAGGTGTAAGTATCATTCAAGGCATGTTTAAATGAAAGATACAGATTGTGAGGTAATAACCCTGACAATATTTACATGTGATTGGTGCTTGCTGACACAATGTCTAGTGAACAGTATTCAAAAGAAAAACACGAACAAAGAATTACATTTAAATGTGTTTTTCAGGTTAATCAAAAGCTTTAAATGTAGCAATAATAAAATAAGTTGAACACTTACTGGCCACAGGGCACCTGGAAAGGGTTTGAATAGAGGGTTCTTCCCTCAGCACAGACTTTGGCCTGTGCTTTTTAGGTTTGGTCTTGGGTTTGGGCTGTTCTTGCTCCTCAATCAACTCTTGCTGTTTTCTTCTCAGATATTCCTGCTTGATCAACTCTCGTCTGGCCTTCTCCTCCTCTTTCCTCATTCTTTCCTCTTCAGCTTTCCGTCTGGATTTGGGAAAGAAAATAGGTTCTAAACAGAAATTCAACTGCAAAAAATTGCCAGAGATCATCTACAGCTGTGATGTAAAACCCCTCAACAGTTTCTCACACCTGGCTTCATCTCTTTTGAGTTCACTTTCAGCCTCTATCTGCTGTTTGCGCAGTCGAGCCTCCTCAGCCTTCTTCTGCTGTTTTAGCAGAAACGCTGCTCGCTTCTTGGCCAGTTCATCCTCAGCTTTCTGCTCATCCTGCAGACATATGAAGACCAAAGTAGAAGAAAATAAAATACAAGTAATTAACAACATTACTAAATCATATTTTGAATAAACTCATTTTTTGTACAGCCAAAAAGGATTTAATAAATTTAAGAAGCATTTAATAAATAAGATGCATTTCTTCGGGTGCGTTTAGCTTTCCATACTTTTTAACCCACTGCTGTGTGGCTGATTTAGTGTCCTTGCTGTTTACTGGCCCAAATAAAAAAGCACACCCATATATCTTTTATTTTTATATTACTTTTCTTCTTGAAAAATTAAGGCTAATGTCTTATCAGTAACACCCACTTTACCTTGAAAAAGAAGCCCATGCCAGATTTTTTGTCCGCATCAGCTTCATCACCGGTGACATCCAATACAGTGGAACTTTCGTCATCTGGATTGACAGCCAAGTCAGACAAGTCCACTTCAATAAGATTGACCTTTCCTCTAGAAATGTCCTCTGAGGAAACCTGGTCCCCTGCTGGCCCATCATCAAGTGTAGCCTCAGGGTCCTGTGAGGTACTACACATTGATTCATCAAAAGTGACACCAAGGGCTGCAGAACCTGGATCCCTTGATACCATCCTCAAGTTAGCTTCATCATTAAGGTGGAATGTAGTGCTTTTCTGATTCCCTTTGTCTTTGCTTAATGTGTCCGATCTTACAGAGCTTTGTACAAAGTCCTCAGGCTCTGCTTTGGGGGTCCTGTCCCCTTGAAAGGCCCTTGGGCTGTCAGTTGGTGTGGACGTGGAGCTCTTTTGCCCTTTGCCATGTTCTTTACCCAGCAACAGCTCAGAAGGTTTGGAACGGGACCGTGCCGAACTCAGTTTGGGGGGTTTTCGTACCACAGGGCTGCCACTTGGCTCAACAAAGTGTATGGAAGCTCTGACCCTGGCTTCAGATCCATTACTCTGGTCACTGCTTGGTGGTGGAGCAGCACCTGGAGACTGGAGATTCTGCTTCATAAGCAACTCCTGCTGGACTGAGAGTTGCATCATCTGTTGCTGAATGTTACCTATAGCCTCGTTTAGCAACTCAATGGAACGGTTGCACTCATTCAGATCGATTTCCTCATCCACATCCAAGGCGATTGGGGACACCGTCCCACTACCTGCCCACTCTAGAGATGCTTTCTCTGGCTCTTCGGCCCCATCTCTCAGAGCATTAACACAGGAGTCGTCTTTCGATGACTTCTCCTCACTCAGTTTTTTGCCATTGTTCACATAGTACTCTGACTTAGTAGGCTGAGGGAGAGTGTCACTCTTCCCTTTTTTCACTATGTGCAGAAAAGCCACCTTCCCAAGTTTTAGCCTTTTTCTGTCTGTCAAGAACTCCATTTTCTTCTTCTGGGATTCAATGGCCCGTCGCTTTTCCTCCAGCTGCATGTGTAATTGAACAAGTTCAGAGGCCAGCATGTTGGCACTGTCCTTGTTCTGTGGTGTGGGGCTTTGGTCTCTCTTCATCCTCCAGGAGGTCAGAGGAAGGGGGCAGCTCTCCGAGCCATCTGGTGTGGTCCGCTGTGAACTGCTTGTGCTGGAGCGGATATCTTGGTTGCTACCAAACCTCTGCATTTTTCGTTCAGCAAAACTGGTCATGCGTACACTGCCACTGGCCACACTGCTGACCTGGGACTGCTGTCCTGGGCTGGAACACCTGCTCCTATCATCCTTATCCTCATATTCCTTTACGTTCATGTCCTCACACAGTTTGGCGGATTCCTCATCCTCCTCATAGAACTTTTTCTTGTCTGGATGAAGCTCTTTGGTAAGGTCCGCATCCTGCTCCTCAATTGTCTCTACATCGGAACCTGGGTGGACATCCCATGCTTGGATGGGCCTCTTGTCTTCAGGCACAGAGACATGAAGGTAAAACCCAGGTGATCGCTCAGCAGATGGCTCAACACTACTAGTCGCCAATGGTTTGAAAGCCTGCATCTGCCCGGAGGCTGAAGGTGCAAATTCGCTGGATTTGGGCTCAGTAGTGGTCTCAAACTCAGAGCTGGTGTTGGGAGTAAAGGTTCGATTAAGGGTGTGTGGAGGTCTCTGCCTGGAAGACGAACTGAGGCCATCCCCTCCCACAGCTCTTCGTGCAGACCCTCGCTGCCGCCCCTCTCCCGATTCTTCCTCTTTATTGAGGCATATGGATCTCTCCTTTGCTGGTCTGAGAACAGCAGGCATTAAAGGCTCCAGAAAGAAACTGGCTGTTCGGGAATCGGTGGGCGGTTCTTCCGATCTCCCCCAAGCACCTGTTTTAGCACCAGGGGTGGTACTCTGACGCTCTACGTCCTCAGAGTTTGTCAGGGTGATGTCATTCTTAGATGAATCTGCCCTGGCGATGGTGACCAGCTCATCCTCCTCATCCATGTTTACGTTGCCCAACAGACTATGGCCATTAATCCGCCTAGCACTGGCCTGACACGGATGGCTCTGATGTTTGGGTGTGACAGTGGAGGCCAGACTGTCCTCGCTGATGGAACAAGTCAGACTGACGCTGTCGCCTGAGGCCAAGTCAGCATCACTGTCCGTAGCAGAGTGCAGAACATACCGATTCAGCTGAGACAGTGGCCTGATTACAATGACAAGAAGCCAAATACTATATTACCAACTCAAATATTACATTACATAAAAAAATTTACATTTATTTATTTAGCAGACGCTTTTATCTATGGCGATTTGCAAAGACAGCATTAAACATGTAGTCCTACATGTAGAATCAGCAAACCAAGTCTACAAAACTACATTTACAAGTGTAGCATTATAAATATATAAACTAAATTCTTAAAAAGGAAAATGTTACACAAGATGTTTTCAGATTTATTTAGATTATTGTTGTTTACCTTTGCCTTTTATCTGACCAAGTCAAAGATCCTCTGGCATGACCTTCTTGCGTCAAAGAGTTGGAGCGATTTCTACAGGCTGTCAAGAAAAACAAAAGAACTTGATTTGAGCCTGAGCTGACACCTTACATCTGCAAATGTTATAGTCCACTATTTCTCCCAAAAACAATTAGAAGATAAAATAAGAACTTATATTTTGTACAGAGCTCAATTAAAGGACTATTAATACATGACATTTAACTTGGCTTAGGGTTTTGTAAAATAGTTTTTTGTTACTGTAGCAATGCAACATTGTAAAAAACGCTATAAAAAAAGAAATGGAAAATTAATGCTTTGTTTCAATAAATTACATCTCAGATTATTTGTTTCAATAAATTACGAGTCATTAATATTTCTATTCTTCCCCAATGGAAGTCTATAGCAGCCATATGAACTGTTCTTAGCACAATAATGAAATTGACACACTTGTAGTGGTGGTCCTCAACAGTAATCTGATTCATTTTGGAGACTTCAGGACCAACTCTACAGCACCACAACCAAATTCACTTTTCAAACGGCTATAAGTTTTGACCCCTTTGTTCTGTGTAAAATAAACTTAAGCCACTTGGCTGTTAGCAGCTATATTTTTATACTTTAAATAGATTTTAAATAAAAATAAAAACAGTAAGCATTAAAACAGTATAATAAATAATTCCATGGTATGTCCATACGTTAGAATTTAAAAAATATTCTTATACCTAGAAGTAATGAGAATGTATTTGCCAAAATTGCTATAAAAATTACAGCAATGCAAAAAAACGCTCTTATGCAAAATATTATAATATTAAATATCTTGATTTTTGGGTTAAAAATGTTTCATGAGAACCACCCTGACAACTAAACTTTTCAGACTGATAAAAAGAATACTGTACGTACATTATGATACATTATGAGGAAGTATTTCTGACAGCACTGTTGGTTAACTTCATTTAAAGGAAATCACTTGTTATATTTTCACACTAACTGCAGTATAATGTTGAAGCTTTACCCGTGCTATCGTCCCCCGGCTGACTCTTCTTCTGTCTCTGTCTCAGTGGTAGGAGTGGATGAGACGGGCTGAAGCCTGAACTCTCCTTATTACTGAAACAGTAAGCAGAGAGTTGACACCACCAGAACACAGAATCCGGGTGAATGATCTCCAGGCCTCCAGAGATCCATCCGGCAAAATAGTAATCCTAACTGACACTACACGTTTTCCACATGGATGGACAAATATAGACAGGCAGGCCTGCACTATCCCTTAAAATGAGTTTTAAAACTAAAATATCTGCAATACTAGCATTACAAAGCAGTATAACTGGTCGCACAATTTTGTAGTGTCTTTAACCACACATAAAAGCATTTAATATATGTACTTATTGTGTAGACGTGTTGTTCTTAGAGGGTTAGGGTCAACTGCGTGACACACGCAGATATTTTAAACGTAAGTACAATTTAACAACACATATGTACATAACAGTTACACTGAATACTTTTTTTCTTAAGGAAGCACATAGTAGTTAAAGACACTTTAACGGGACGACACAATTGTCAAAGGCATGTAAACATGCTAGTCAGTAGCTTGTGTTTGTTGGGAAAGACAGACACAACATGACTAGACAAAGAAATGATGATTCAATCAGAATCACAGTCATGTTCAGTTCTTAAGACAGCATTAAAATGAGCATGATCATTCCTGTTTGTTGCTTTCACAGCCAAAACACCTCCTTATAATACATTCACATGCAGAGACAGTATTTAAAGTTTAAAACTTTGTAAAGTGTAACGTTTTGGGGATCATGAAAGCCGGCTGCACACTGCATGATTTTTAGAATAATGACTGTTGTTTGTCAGACTGTACAGTGTAACGGGTAAAATTCATAGCACACTGTCCCACATTAACACATTACATCAGACTGTACAATTCACACTGTAGACATACTTTGGTCCCAATTGTTCCACCTGAGGCATCATTAATTGTCATTTGTCTATTGTAGTGGATGATTGTGACAACATTTCTGACACTGTCAGGAATCTGAGCGCCCACCGAATTCACTGACCAAAGACTACAGCTGGAGTAATCTTTTACAATCCCCAAACGTTCCTCAGACTGCAAGATCATGACCAACATCATCCAGTGTGCACCCAGCTTAACATAAGCATATTTAACATCTACGCACATGCAAACCTGAGATTTGATTATACAAACGTCATGTGACATGATACACTATGACAGTATAATCAATTTTAGGCCTGTTTTTAAAGCTTTAGTGTCCTTTAAGGAGCATCTATAAATGTCAAAGCAGTAGATCAATGACAGTCGCACTAACAGCAACAAAAATAAATCTGGATGAAACCATGAAGCACTTACAGAGGCTCAGACTCTTCAGGATGCAGGAAGTACCTGTTACAAACTTCCGGGCTGTTCTGAACAGGAAGATTTGGATCAGCCACACCAGGAGACACCAGGAAGCTGCGTTTGGTGGCGTTGGAGATGGGAACCGTAGGCCTGGCACTCTTGGGCTGTGTCATCGCTCTTGCTGTAGAAGAATATCAATTATTAATTCACATTATTAACACATTAATAGCCCCTAACATTAACAGCCTATATATACAGGATAGATAATCGAGGCTTTATAAGAATTCTTTTTATAGCAGAATAACATCATAAATTTAGCTTCAAGGCAAAATAATAAACACTTCTTCATTTGTAAGCTGTTTTGGATAAAGGTGTCTGCTAAATGAATAAATGTAAATCCAAACAATTTTAAAACGGCCAAAAACATTCCTCACCGTCTTTAAATTCCTGAACATCGCGTGGCTGAACAAACTCAGGTTTGACGATCTCAAACCACCAGAAGAGTTCAGCAATAAACACCATCACATTGTGCTGCAGGAAGATTGAAGGGCAGGAACATGAAGGAAAGACCCAAATGAAAGAGAAGAATTTGATAATGATGATGAATAAGATACCTTGAGCACAGGAGGTGCGTACAGCATGTCCTCTAAAGTCAAATAGAAGCTTTTGTTAAGGTATTCATTGGCAAACTCCTTCAGCAGCTGGATATTGTAAAGGCTGTCTGCTATTGAGGTCACTTCTTTCAAGCAGACATCTACAGAAAAGATCAAAGATCAGGTTGGCAAACAGGCTTTCCTCAGACAATCACTCTCTGACATTCATGAACTGTTAACAAATGGCTGAATCCAAATACAGACAATATTCCAAAGAATTGAAATACAGAATAAAAAGTCATTATTTAGCATAGAAGACAATCTGACAAAAAGCACCAGAAGGAAAAACATTCAAACAACATGAGAAAAAAACCCGGAAAGAATAATGAATAAAGAATTCAAGATCCCTTGAAATAATATAAAAAAACACAATTTTGCTCCTGAAGTAACATGTTTTGTATTGGAGCAAGACAGATTAAAGGGGCTTGTCTTAACAGCCATTAGTTTTTAGTTTTAGACACCAGCAAGCCATGACTTGCTACTTGATATAGTTAGATATAGTCATAGCTGAGAAAGTTAAAAATATTTTGAATTTAAATCATTTTGATTGTGTATATCTTCTAAAAATTGTCCAACTATTAAAGGCAGGGTAGGCAAATTTTATCCAGAAACATTTTTTGTAGTGTAAGTATTTATAAACATATACATCTTCTGTGGAAGAGGCAGCCAGAACCACAAAATGTTTGTCTAATCATTGCATTTGGTCAGAAAGCAATGACAGGATGTCCCACTTGCCTGTCTATGATGATGTATGTGTTCATGTGTTAGAGTCGTGGTTTTGGAGAGTGTTCTGAAGGGAGGGCGGGATCTTATGGTTTCAAGGCTAACTTGTTATTGCTAGGCTCTCTGAAACTGCCTACCGTACCTTTAAAAGTACAGTTACATTAAAATGGCCTTTAAAAAATGTATTATTAAAATATATATTATAAAGTTATTCTGCTTTACCATCAAGCTTCATCAGGTCTGGGCAGTAGTAATGGACCACGGTCAGCAGGGCGGCACCATCACACACGTCTCGGATCAGATCCTCCAGCAGGGGGAAGTACGGCAGCTGTCTGCCTGAGGCGTGATCCCGGCGATACCGTACCTGCAGTGACAGAAAGGAAATCAAACTGTCCCAATCACCACTACAACTTACACAATCCAAACAGTGATTTTTGGTACATGGTACGGCCGAAGTGAATGGGAACTGGGGCTTTGCACTCCAAAAATGACCAAAACAAAAGTATCATAAACGTGATCTGTAGAACTGTATATTACTAGTCTTTTAACTGGTTAAACAGGTGCTATTAGCTGACTTTATTAGATAACTTAAGTCCCCATTCACTTCTGTGAATGTAAAAAGCAACATTCTCCTAAACTACTTTTATGTTCCACAGAAAAAAAATAATAATGTGTGATGCGTGAGAAAACAACATTTAGATCTTTTGAACTATTCCTTAAGAAGAACAAGACATTTTAACAACTAGGAATACTAGTAATAGGCTCAGAGCGAGATACACTGACTAACACAATGAGTCTATGCAACATGGTTGCATAATTTAAAAGCAGAAATAAAAACATGAGGAAAAAACAATACACAAAAGCCTTCACATGTCTACACAGTTGGGATTACTTTTAACAAAGACAGAAGAGCATTTTCATCTTGGCCAGCTGGCCATTCACTTCCTGCACATACATTCAGTCTGGACGTAACGGGACAAAGTGAAAGCTAGACAACTTCAGGAAAAAGGGAGCAGAATGGAAAATGAGGAAGTCTGTACTAATCATGAATAATCAATAGTAGATGCCACAATACTAGAATTTCAGTAGTCAATATTAAGGATGCATGACTGGATTTTTTTTAGACAATACCGATTTTAAAAACTATTTTTAGATACTGATAGTGTACATACTTCACAAGAGCATTGAGCGATCTACCATTACAATTTATAATTGTTTACGATGCATGTCTGATAAACTAGTTTGTACAG
>JAZGTK010022116.1:0-10373 GCA_036877625.1 Ambastaia sidthimunki
TGTGTGTGTGTGTGTGTGTGTGTGTGTGTTGGGGGGGTAAAGCACTGCAGTGCTGCAAGAAAAGTCTTTCAATCCAGAAACGGGCTGGACTGGCAGATATAATCACAGCAATATGTGACACACAAACAGCTTTACAAGAGAAAGACAAACCACTAACACAGTTAAGATCAACCCTATTAAATACAATTCATAATTACTGATTTTCCTACCACTCATATACTTTGTATTGTAGTAATTATATATACAGTGCGGCCTAAAATCGTACATCAGTAAGTAAATGCTTTATTAATTCTCAAGATTATTTTCTAGAGTGGCAACATGCAGATCTGAGGAGTCTTCACATAGACTCTTCAAAGCAAGCAGACCAGACAGAGTTAACATAATCAATGTTACCAATTAAACCAGGAACCTACAAGAAAATCTAAAAATACCTAACAACATAAAAATAACATTTTTTAACCCTTTAACTTCTGATGGTGTCAGACTTTTAAATCCCACTGTATGCAAAAACACACACACACTCTCTCACACACAAAAACTAATTTGCATGTGTGTTTCTCACTCTCGTCTACACTGAAGCCGAGTGCTGATTGGATTAGACTAGTCAGTTCTGCGTGGTTGCCAAGATGTTCTTACGAGGTTGCTAAGGTGTTCTTATTGGTTGTTTAGTGTTTGTGGTTGCTAGGGTGTTTTGGGTGATTGCCAAGATGTTTGAGGTAACCCATGGCCTCACAATCACTCTCTTTCATTTGCTTCGTCCTTCCCTCGTTCGGCCTCTCTGGTGCATTTGAGCCCCCCATGTTTACTCTTGTTGTCTATCATTTGTTTCTCAGCATCTAATCTATAATAAACATGTCAAACATGTTCAGCTACATACACATACATTAAATGTGTTACTTTTGTTCTCTCGTTGTACTGTTAGTTACAGTATCTGATATCAGACTGATGTGTGTAAACACAATTTCAGTAGCTCTTGATTTATAAATCTTCTGTCCATTTATTTAGTTATATAAGCACACACAGCAGAGCTGGAAGGCAGAGCCATTGAATGATTTCATTCAGTGGTAAACGCTGGTACCAGCAAACACAGCCACATTTAATCAGATTCACGCCTTACAAACACAAAACACCTTATCGCTGGTTTTCAGACGCCACCGCTGACATTTGAAACAGAGTTTAGTGGCTCAGTAATTCTGTGTTACAGTAAAACGTGTCATTTCATTGATTCTGTGTGATTTATGATCTGAATGACCCTGTTCACTCATTACTGCTGGATTTTTATTGATTTTTAAAGCAATGAAATATCACACACTGTTCAACAGAGAGATTAAATGATGATATTTGAATATGAAAATGTCTGTAATGATTCGCAAACAGTCGCTCTCTGTGTGCTTGCAGTGGTATTTTAACTGGTTTCAGACTCATAACAATCACAATTGTTTTGGCTGCCATTTTGCAGAAGCTTGTGCTGAGCTGTAACATCACAGTCCCTGAGAATTTTAGCGCTACTCTACAAATAAAGACACTAAGAGAACTTAAGCAGTTGCGCCACCTGTTGGCCAAGTAGAGAAACTGTGACCCGAAACAAAACAACACGTGCTGCTGAGTCTTGCTTTTCAGACACCAGAAAAAACATCAAAATGAACAAAAACTCCAAGCCATGGCCGTCTGGATGACTGCCGGACGTCACTTTAATCTGTGAATTAAAGAAAATAAAACACGTCTTTTTATTGCAGTGAAAGTCTTTTTACTAGTTTACTAGACAGTTTCAGTTGAGTCTCATTCTGAATACGGTTAATCTATAGTTAACGTGTTCAGTTCTGGTTAACAGGTGCAAGTGGATGCAACTGCCCGCTTTCAGAGATAAACAACACGAGGGGTTTGTGCCGCGGGTGGTGAAAGGCCTGTATTTGGCACGGCTGACAGACGGAAACACACGCTGCCAGCACACAGACAGCAGCTCTCATCTCCTGCCTCTCATAAACACACAATCAATCTTCATGTATTTTCCTCTCAGAGAGACACAGCAGTGAGACATGCTGCTTTAAACCCTGCGTGACCACCACATACACACACTGTGTGTTAGATTACTGAAACTAGAGTTTCAGTAATCACAATACTAATCAGTTCTAAGTGGTTGCCAAGATGTTTCTGGCATAGTTACAAGCCTGAGTTTTAAAACTTTCTTTAACACAGATTCCTGACACAGCATATGAGCCTTAACACTATTTATATTGTGTTACCAGTACAGTTCTGATCATAAGTGTATCTACTAACATTTACTGTTAAATACACAGTTCCTACCTTTCAGTCAGTGAGCTGAGAATCCTCAGACTTCTTCTGAATGTTTTTATTGAACGGCATCCTGAAGTCTTCAAAGTCCACCTCATACGTGAAGCGTCGTCTCCTCTCTGCCTTCCTCTCCATCAGCTCCAGCGTGGTCAGCTGATTCCTCCACGTCTACAACACAGAAGCCCATGAGAACAACACAGCAATGAGATTCAATGGAGACATCTCAGATTTCTCCTGAAAAATAAACCAGAAGAGCTGAAATTCATCTCCACTAGTTTAAGATCTCAACAATGCGACTCAAATATTTCTCTTCACATTTATCCAGCACCAGATTGATTTAGCTATATCCCAGCTAACAGGGAACATTCATGTTTTATTTAAGATGACGCTTAAATGAAACACAACGGAGAACTAGAGCAACCTCTGAGGACTAATATTTTACTCTGGGTGACAGAAAACATGTTGTAACCTCTTGAAGCTAAGCTGACCTCATCTGCTACCACATGAGGTCTCATGTTGCCCTGGCTGGTATTTCTCTCATCAGAGCTGTGCGTGGCAGTCGGCTTACCGTTCTTGGCACAAAACTGATGTCCAATTTGTTGATCTTTCCGCTGGTGATCTGAGTGCTGTGCATGATGACACTGTCTTTCTTCGTGGCTTTTTTGGCCGCTGAGATTGAGGAGGCCGCTGGAGTGGGAGCTGAGCCCTGCTGAGAAGATAAAGTGTCAACACTGTAATCGAGAACCGGTGACACAGAGACAAGCCACGTGACTTTCAACAAATGTTCTGCAGGGTTCCCCCGAGCATGAGGACAGACACGAGGAACATTGTTAGCTGGTAACCTGACACATCTCGACCTACTTTGCTGGGGTTCTCTCTGAAGAACATGACTCTGATTGCCTGTTATAAAATGTGTTATTTGTAATTATGAATCACGTTTATGTTCTTCTACCTTTTCTTTTATCAAGCCTGAGGTGGAGGCCGACGCTGGCTTGGGTTTGACTTTGGCCGGGGCCGTCTTCCTGTTGTCCTTATGTCTGGGCTGGGCATGAATCTTGGCCTGGATCAAATCCACCACCCTGAAGTCAGCATAATCACGAGCGACGTCCAAACAGTTCTGTTCTGCAATTAGAAGACTGAAAGTTCCTGACTCAAATGACAACAGAGCCAAAGCTGCTCAGCCTCAGACTGAGACTGTAAATCAGGCTGCGTATAAGAGCTCTCCAGCAGAGATGAGCTGGCAATGTGCAAACGGCCAAAGAAACTAAAAACAAACACTGACTGCACTTAGTTGGTTAAGAATTCATGGTTTGCCTTCAACATTAACTATAACTGATGAACTACAGTGAGCAGGTATATGGAGAGAGTTAAGGTTACATTATAGCTGCACAACAGTTTTGCTGGAATATGTACCAGTTTTATTTACTGCATTGATTTTTGCTCCAGCTTTGAGGAGATAATCCACACATGACGGGCTACAGCTCTCAATGGCTCTCATTAGGGGCGTGGCCCCGTTCAGGGTGGGCGGGTCCACAGAAGCTCCCGCCTCCAGCAGCAGCTGTATGATGTCTAGCTGTCCTGCATGGCATGCGTGATGCAGAGGTGTCCAGCTGAACTGGTCGCATGCATTCACATCAGCCCTGCGATAAAACATGATTATATATCATTTAAACATGCAGCTGATGTATAACATTTAACCCTTATACAAACATCAAGATTAAACAGCAATTAAAAGAATTTCTGCTCTGTGATGTGCCATTTTAACAGCATGTATATAAACATTTTCACAATGCTGCCTAATGTTCTCTAGTTTTCCAAAATGTTCTCGCAGTAACGTTAGTAGAGCAGTTTTTAATGTCACATATCATATACAGTATATCTAAAATGTTATATTGAAATTGTTAGTGGAATGTTTTAAAAATGTCACAGATCAAATGAGGTTGATAAATTTTACCCGTTATCCAGAAGTAATTTTGCCATTTCATAATTTCCACTTGCACATGCAGCCATGAGTGGCGTCTTATAGAATCTGTCTTTCACATCTACAGGAATTTTCTGACTGATCGCCAGTTTAACAGACTCAATGTCTCCCGTCTTAACACAGTAGTTCATATTTATGAAGATCTTTTCCGGTTCTTCAATGTACCACGGCGTATCATCTTCAATAGGATGTTCCGGTCGGTGGTCTCGGTCAAACCGGTGTACGTCTGTAGCGTGCTGGTAGCTTTCAATCATAAACTGCGGTGGTCCACCATCATCACGCCGCTGGAGCAGCTCAGGAGGAACTGTGCAGATGGGCACCGGCAGATTAAACTTACTCCTCTTGGTCTTTCCTGCCTTGCTCATTTTCTTCTTCTTAGGACCATATGAGGCCATAACGTAGGTCTTGGGAATGTATTTGAGACCCCTCAAGAAGTCACTGATATTTATGAAGCCCTCTCTTCTTCTGTCAAGAGCCAGCAGAAGATTCTGAATCTGGTCATCATCTACAGGAGCCTGAAGTTCACGGAGAACCGACACAAACGTTTGCCTGGACACTTCTTCAGTTCCTCTGTATATGTTGTCTGATGCAGATTGCAAAGCGCTTCTCAGCGTGTTCTCATTCTCGTGAGACCAGTCGTGGAGCGTCAGAGCCCAGAGTTCGT
The DNA here is from genome assembly GCA_036877625.1 of Ambastaia sidthimunki. NCBI lineage: Eukaryota > Metazoa > Chordata > Actinopteri > Cypriniformes > Botiidae > Ambastaia > Ambastaia sidthimunki. The sequence goes on from JAZGTK010022116.1 coordinate 4,938, forward strand.
TTGTGCCGCCTATTCCTTTCATGATCTTTCCGTGTAGACGTTCGGCCTTCTTCAGCTCTTTCACGGTGGTCTTGTGGCCGCAGTCTTTAGCGATCTGACGCGGCAGCAGACCCTCTTCATTCTTCAGTTTAGGGTTACATCCTAAAGCAGGAAGTACAATATTTATATATTACAATACGAATATTTCAATTACAATAACTGATCACTTGATCCTGATTGTTTCACATCATGAACTATAATTGCTTTTGTGGCTGTAAAATATGTGAAGCAACTGAATATGAAAATAAACCTATGCTTAAATAAAAAATGCATAAGCAATGCATAAAGAAAATAAAACTGAAAAGTAGGCTGTTAGTTATGCTTATTTAATATATTGCTTTACCATTGTACATTATTTGCATACTTACATGTATTAATCAGACACTATTATCCAAATCAAATTAACAAATGAGAAAGAATTTAGCATTTTTCCTTAAGACAAAATTAATCAAATAATGAATCGATTTACCTCTTTGAGCAAGAAACCTGCAACACTCTGTGTGGCCACCAGAGGCAGCACAGTGCAGCGCTGTGTCCCCTTCTGTATTCACAGCCCCAAAATCAGCTGCATATGCCGACATCACTTTAATGATCTGAGATCAGCAGAACTACAGTTAGAAACCTTAAGATGATTCAAGCCTTCATCCATCACTAAAGATGCAGAACATTTCCCTAACGTTTCCATTAAGTAATTTTCAAAACGTCCAGTTTTGAATTATTGCTTGGTTTAAAGAACATTCTTCAAACATTTTTCCTGTTTATTCAACTAAAGAATATTATCTTGATACATACATTTAACAAAGTTCTACTTACGTTGCTGACGTTCAGAGAACTTTTAGAGAATGTTAGCCAACAATCTGAGAACGTTCTCTGTTAGCTGAGCCTGTGATACTCACTTCAAAGAAGCCGCGTTCAGCAGCAAAATGAGCTGCATGGAATCTCCTCTTATCCACAGCATTAATGTTTCCTCCTCTTTTCAGAACGGCTCTCACCAGATCTATTGCTCCAGCCCTGCTGGCCTCCATCAGAGCTGTGCGGCCCGTCACCTGCAGTCACACACAAACATCTGCTACAAGAATCACTTATAAATGAACCAGAGAAACATCACAGTGCTTCACACAGCTGAGCTGAAAATACACTATCAAACACGCCAAACTCCAGCCAGTCTGTAGCTCAGCTGGAAAAAACATAGGACCAGTTCATGGGTTAAAACCCAGAGAACGCATGTACTGGTAAAATCACTGTCCACATTCTCTTTACTCTGGACCATCACTGATGCAGTCCCGCATTATATGCACCTGATTTGATGCATTGGGGTCTGCTCCTCTCTCCAGGATGCTGAGACACATGCCTTCACAGTCCTGAGCTTGTTCACAGGCCAGTAAGAAGACTGGTGTCCCAGCCACTGAGACGTTGTTCACATCTGCATTACCGCTGAGGGCCACTTGTAGGCAGCGCATGTGCCGTTTGGTGGGGTGGAGACAGTAGAACAGCAAGCCTGGGACAGAAGCCAGAATTCAGATTACACCGATCCGTTTACACTCTAGTGTTACTGCTGCTGATCTGTAATTAGATAGACGGCATATAAAGCTGCAGAACTGAGAGATTCTGTCTGCTGAAGATGATCTCTGTTCACTACAGCTGCAGCTAAACCCGCTTATGAGGGACAATTGCTTGAGAAAGACTGAGAGACGAGATTGTGTACATTTATCATTATTAATGTCTCTTTCATAAAGAATAAACAGTGCATAATTTAAGACACAGCATTTTATGTGTATATTCGTATAAGATCAAGATGTTTTACTACAATAAACACCAGCAGAGGTCACCCTTACCAGACATCTGCACTGTGGATAACGCTGAATTTATTTCACAATCAAAAGTTTATCATAATGGGGGCTTGACCTGTTGCAGTTTTTACCTTTTCCTTCTTTGTCCACAAGTGTCATGTTTGCGTTTTTCTGTGCCAGCAGAGACACGATGCCGTCGTATCCGAGTTCGGCGGCCAGCATCAGCGGCGTCCGGCCCCTCCGGTCCTGCACGTTCGGACTGGCTCCGTGCGCTATCAGAAACTCCACCATGTCGTGACTGTTGCCCACCGACGCCAGGTGCAGGACCCCGTTACCTTTATTAAATTATTGTTAATAATGCCATAAACACAACAATACAATAGAAACAAGAAAATAACACAGTGCACAAATAACACACACAAGAAAAATGTACCACTTTATGCAATAAAATCATCCTGTACTTGCTTGTAATGTTATGAGCTTTAATAGCTTTTTACTCGTGCATTTGTGTAAAACGGTAATAAAGCTGTACGAGAAACTTTGGCGTTACAGTAACAGCTGTGCAGGACGGGACCCGGTTACCGTCTCGTGGTTCGGTGAGATTAATGAGGTCATCGACACCGGTGGAGATTAACTTGTGTATGTTGAGTTTATCTCTGTCTCTCACACACTGCAGCAGCCGGTACAGCTGCAGAACCTCCAGCCGGCTGTCAGCCACAGAGAAAGACATACCTGAACACACACGCACGACTGTTAATGTCCCTGCTGACTTAACACATGATGCGTCTGTGTAATACACTGATGTTTAAAGCGCAGATTAACTGGTGGAAGTTTCGCGTTAAGAGCTTGTAATGAGTTTAAAGAACGTAAATGTGATCAATAATACAAACAACAAACATCAGGTTTCTCAGTGAAACTTACCTTGTGTGATAATAGCAGAAGATTAACAGCGTGTTTATGCAAATGTTGCGCGCAACATTGTTTCCACGTTCCTCTCCGCGTGTCTCTATGGCAACAGAACGCGGGAACTGTTATAAAGTTTCTTTACGTGACTCCGCCTCTTTTATTTAGTTAGTGGTTCAGGTTGAGTTAGCGCACTTTTAAGAGATCACCTAACCGAGCTGTGCAGCAGATCGCCTTTCACGGCGGTGTCTTGAATCATGAGAGTAACTTTCTGTATGTGACAGTAAAGATGTCAGTGAAAGAGACGCGTCCATGTGCTTCTCTTACCCGCAAACACGTGCCTTATTAAATCTCTCATGATCTGTTTTTATAACATGCGTTTTCCAAACCAGTTACACTGTTCACGCAGATATTCCCACCACCTGTTAAACATCACTGAACTCACACCTGACTGTTTCTGTGACCTGTTAGGCGGGTGAACTGGTTGGGGGAGTGGCCTGCGCTTTTCAGCCAATCAGAGGAGCGTTGTAGTTTCCTTCTGACCCGTCAGATTTTTATACTGAGCTAAACCCCTTCCGCTAACCCTAACCTTCACAGAGAACTTTAGCATGTGTGAGGACACAGGAACTGTCCTCGTAAACCACATTTATGTTGTTATACATCCATCATTTTACACATTTGTGTCTTTGTCAAGGGACTGTGTTAATGTGCTGGGAAACCCTCTTCTGTTGAGCACAGACACCTGCATGAGAGCACAAAGAGTCAACACCTCCATCCCTCTCTCTGCTGGACCACCCGCCCCTGCCAATCACCTCGTCCAATAGCAGACCTGGAAGATGATGTCATGACAGTGGGAGGGGCAGAACTGCTGATGCTGCCGAGCTCTTGTATCCGAGCAGCATGAGATAGAGCTGCAAAAGGGAGAGAGAGACAGAGAGAGAGAGAGAAAGAGAGAGAGAGACAGAGAAAGAGAGCGTGAGAGATACAGAGAGAGAAAAGGGACAACATCTCATCAGGAATTAAAGGTAAATATGCTCTGATATTTGTATTGATTGATTACTATAAATAAAAAGATTATTTTTTGCTTCTATATTGAATGAAACAGATTAATCGTCTAATTGCAACTCAGTGTTTTCATATCATGTCATCTTCCATCAAGAATGTCTGCAGTGCAACTCCTGAACGCATGAAAACAGGAATTTACTGAGTATATAATATACAAGTGACTGATGTGTGTTTGTGCAGCTAGATTCAGGAGAGCACCAGTAAATACACACACACACACACACACACACACACTGGACTGTTGTGTTTTGGAATATTTGTTCATTGATTTTGTATTCTGAGATTTTGTAGTCATTTCAGGCAGGTGTGTGTGTGTATGGCACGAGTTTATTCATTAGAGCATTAAGGGTTACAGTGGAGCAATGTTTTTGAGACATTATAATGACCAAATATGGTTTTATAGGTTTTATATTGACAATAGATTGTAGAAAGACTAAAATATGAGTGAAATGACTAGGCTTGCAGGAAAGGATCCCAGCTAACATAATGTTGGCTAACATTCTCTAAAAGTTCTCCTAAAGTTCTCAAAAACTTTTTTTGTTGTAACCTTATGAGAACATTATATACCTTATAGAAAAACAGCATTCCTGTTCTAAAATTATGGTTATGTGGTGGCTGCACATGCATTATTCCTTTGTCTATCTCTGGTGTTCTCTGGTGTGTGTGTGTGTGTGTTTGTATTGTTTTGTTGAATGGTATGAGTGGCAACTTTCATGCAGTCTGATGTAAGAGTAACAATACAGATATTGTGAGTGACTCTCCCAGCTGCCTCATTTCAATTCCTGCTGCTTCCTCACGGAAGAGTCCGGAAGCATCAGGACACAGCCAGTGTCTCTCAGTCACGTCTCATTTACAATCAATGAGCATTAAACCTGATGTCTGAAAGTCAGAAGTCTCATAAATGCATCTGGATTTATGCATCGGATTTAATTCCAAAACAATATATTTTATTATTACTTGTTGTAAATATGAATAATGTAGTGAGTATTTGTAAGTATAACTTTAAATCATCAAATTTAATCTCTCTTATCTTCTTGTTCTGTCTGTGAGCAGGACAGCAGATGGTTGCCAAGGACACACAGCAGAATATAAACATGACCTTGGCAGGTAAACTGCGAGAATCTCTCAGGCTTTAAATTGGTTGCAAACATGCGGATAATTTGTGTATTATTGACAAAACCGCTTACAGCAGCTTTGCAGTGAATTCATTAGCTGAAGATTTGTGGTGTGCGTATAAATACGTGGATGTCAGAGGTATTAACCTCGTGTCTCTCCATGCAGCCTATAGAGATAAACTGAAGGAGCTCCCCCTAGTGTCTGTTCTGTGCTCCTGCATCAACCCAAACCCTGCAGAAAATCCCCCATACACGACTGAAGGTAAATAACAAAACATTGCGCAGCTTCATAATCTTATTTACCGCTACAGTGCAATGGTGGATCTTGCTCACAGTTAGTCCAATGCAGAAATATACATAGTAAAGTTCTGGTGGTGATTTTAAAGATGCGGTGGATCTGAACTGGTGTGTGATCAGAGATATGGAGGTGATTGAGCTGAACAAGCGGACATCAGGACAGGCGTTTGAGGTGATTCTGAAGCCTCCGTCTTTTGATGGTGTGCTGAACACATTCACACCTCAGC
>JAZGTK010022117.1:0-10373 GCA_036877625.1 Ambastaia sidthimunki
GATTTTTTATAAACTAGTCACATTGACAGAAGAAGAAAAATGGGCTACAAGTGCACAATGTATAATTCTCACATCTGTCTGTATGAAGACAAAAGAGGTTGGAAAACAACAGCTTAACGTCACCATGTTTGCTGTCTTGGCACACAAGTTAATGTAGCTATTAAAACAATTTTGGATATCACTGTAAATCATCTCCTCTGTTTTAGTAAACATTGGAAAAATACTGTTTGCACACACATAGACAAGTTTTGTACGGCCTGCAGTCACTGTGTTTGTTTTCAGGGCTCTAAGTCTTCCAGAATCGTTTGTTGTCTTGTTTGATTAAACCACTGTTTGCTCTCTGCCTGAGCCAAACGGAGAGCAGGAGGAGACAAGGTACGTGCTGAAGAACATGTGTCATGGCTGGGGAGGGGGTCAGGGCGGGGGCGTCTCGGCATAGTGACTCCGCAGCTCGGACCGTCATTGAAATTGGGAAGATTATAAATAAGAGGGGGGTCATGTGTGGGAGTAAGACCCAAGGACACCCCTCCACCCCTTTGGGTAAGAAACAAAGACAGCCAGGACTTAGCGATGCAGAGAAAGAGAGAGAGAATAAGAGGATGATCTGCATAGTAAAGAGAGAATGACTATACGTCCACTGTCTTGATTGCTGAATGGGAAGACAGCCAGATTGGGCTCCTTGTTTCATGTTTAGTGGCGCGCCACAAGACAGGAAGCTCACATGAAAGAATGGGGGACGGGGAGGCCGGAGCCACTACGGTGACCTGTTGGAAGTTCATGTTTTAGAATGAGAGGCATCCAGAATGAATACACGTGGGTTCACTGGGTATAGCGCTTTCTTTGTAAAACAAACTCTTTGCTCTGTTTCCACATGGTGATTATCTCTACAACCCACAAGCTATACATACAATAAATGTAGCAAATGTTTATTTTGGCTGAAAAGGTCACTGATGTCGTCTTCATGCTGTAGGCAAACACGTTCTATACAGTCCAAAAACAGTTCTTAACATCAAGCAAATAAACAAAAAAAAGCAAAACTGGTACAATACAGCATAATACTGTATTACAGTATACACAGTGATACAATATTGTGGTTAGTTATTGTAATTGTTAAGAGTCCAACAAAAATCTCTCTGAATTGTTCTGTATTGTATTTTCACACTGTTATATGAATGTGCTGATGTCACACGGAGGGTTGAAGCTCCTTCTGTATGACGAGATAACTGAGATAACTGAGTCTTCTTCCTCACATATTCAGCCTCTGCTGGAGACTGTTGCTTTAAACAACTCCACATCTGACTGATTGTTTCAGGAAGACCCCTTCCTCTTGCTCGGGACCCCTGCTGCCCACCCCTTCATCTTCAGCTATAAATATAATCTGCTCTTTAGGAGGTGTGGGGACTTTAATAGACTGGAAAGAGCTTCATCTACTGATAAGGGGATATTTCCAGTTTTGACTTTGCTTTTCTCAGCAGCCAGGAAACAGTAGAAATTCTCAATATTTGGCACTTTAAAAATGGAATACTTTTCTGGTAAATAATTCCATTTAAAACTGTTAACCTTGCACTCAAAATTAATATCATAATCATTCATAAATGTTTCAAACAGCCTCCACCTCCTCCATCATTTAATAAGTACTGAGATCTGATAATAATCAAGAGTCAAACAACCACAGTACCAAAAAACTAACCATGAAGCTTCAATCCTATATTTCTCCATGAAGCAGCAAACAGCAGTAACATTAAAAGCAGCGGATGGACTGGTGTGTGACACCACAGACACAGTTACTGGTGTCAGACATAGTTACTGGTGTCAGACACAGCTACTGGTGACAGACACAGCTACTGGCTAACAGAGGCCAGTCATGCAGTTACCAATATATTACATAATATTACATATTACATAAAAACACAGCCACAAAAATGTTAAACCTATGAGCTTAAGAAGGTTTTGATAACAACATAAAACATTTACAGAAGATGTTTTGGCAACACAAATCAGTGATTCCTGTATATTATTTTTTATTTACATGCTGTTTTCATGCTATTTATCTGCTTTTATAAGTATTTGAAATCTGAAATTCCACTGAATCTGAATCTCAGACAAGAGCTCGATTGAATCTATTTTAATTGTTCATTTATAAATGGATGATATGATCAGCTTCCACTTACCTACAGTTATGCGTACAGTCTTGTGTCCAGCTTGAATCATCACTAAACATTCACGCTCAGCTTGAGCTCTTTATGTACTGAGTTTATTTTCATTCTGAACACAGTATTTTGCTGCTTCAGGACATTTCAGTTAGCGTGGACTGCCTTCCCCTCAGATCTGTGCCTGATCTTAAGTGTTCATCTTGAGTCCATCTGAAGCCAAAACATGTTTTTTACAGCATCCATATTTCCCTTATCATGCATTGTTTATGGTGGTCTATTCTTTGACCTCCTGCTTTGTTTTTATACATACGGATGTGTTTTGCTGCGTTATCTACCTGTGTCTGTGTCTTTGTTTTAGAAATGGTTTAAGCCCATTGTCCCTTTCAAAGGCTCATATCTATTAATTTGCAGAAGCTACTTATTACAACCCACAACATACCTTTAGTGCAAACTAATGTATCTATGCAGTGCCTCATACAGCAATACGCAGACATTAAAATAATGGCAAAAACAGCTGTTTACCGAACAATTAGTTTTTTCTAGCAGATTGTTTTCTTTTATTTGACAATTGCATCCAATCAGATATTTGCAGTTTTGTTTCTGGTTTAGACACATTATTGCGTGAGTGATCTGTGATCCTCCTCCAGTGTTTCTGATGCGTGTTTGTTTTCACATGTCTAGGAAATGGACAGAAGCGGATGCAAACAATTTTGTTTTTGAGAAAAAAATGCAACTTCTAATCAAAATGTTGTGATTGTAATTAAATAACGGTAAACTACACTGAAGGCAACAAATGAGATGTCAGCCTTTCCTAAATCACAAAACCTAATAAAGCATTCATTCAAACGAGTTGAAAACATACAAACACACAAATCAGCTACTAATTATACATTACAACACATGCAATACACTGAACGTTTAAAGAACATTTTGCAAATGGCGTCATTGCCTCTGCTTTAGTTATTGATATATTTACAGAACATACCTGGCAATACTGAGACACATACACACTGTCCTACAGCAATAGTTGTATTGACTGTATAATGTTCAGAAGTCACTGGCTCCCCCTGCTGGCGGAGTAACAGCAGCACTGACTCCAGACACCTGACAGACACCTTTAAACTCTGAATTACTTATAGAAATCTTACATTATGGGATTCGAGTCCACCGTTTATTGGTAACTGATCCACCTTTACAATTAATGGTAATAAAAATAAGGCCAACATTAGTCCATGCATTAGGCATAATGTATTACGCATAACGTTATGTTAACTAATGTAATCAAATGGCTCTCTGTAGTGAAATGTCGCCCTGTTAAGATGGTGGTAACGTCTTTTTTTAAGCAGAGATTTACAGCGGAACCGTTTCACAGCGAGTTCATGAATCACACGGAAGAGTTTCGTGGACGGACGTTTATTTCACCGTCGCGTTTAATCGCGTTTAACGCTGCTGGTGTCGTTTGATGTGTAAAGAGTCACTATTGACATATTTGTGGTGTATGTAGTTTATATCGTTAACAATCATGGACGAAACCCCGCCAGCCGAGTGCATAGACTGGTGTGGCCAGACTGAGTTCATGGTGAATGAAAGCAGCTGTAATGACGCATTAGTGAAGAATGAGCGGCTGCCTCCGCCGCCCGCAGACAGATGCTCGGTCATATCCGGAGACTGTCTGTATTATCATTACGGCTGTGATGGGCAGGATGACAGAGGCTGGGGTTGTGGGTACAGGACCGTTCAGACCATGTGTTCATGGCTGTGTTTCAATCAACCTCTCAAAAAACCACCGAGTCTGTCTGAAATACAGCAAACTTTGGTTAAAATAGGGGACAAACCTGAATCTTTCCTGGGTTCCAGAGAGTGGATCGGCACGTTTGAGGCAAGTCTTGTTCTGGATCAGCTGTATGATGTTCCCTGCCGCATACTGCACGTGCGGGTGGGACAGGAGCTGGAGCAAGCCGCCGAGGTTCTCCACAATCACTTTCTCACCCGCGGGTCTCCTGTCATGATGGGTGGAGACCGGGACAATTCCTCTAAAGGCATCTTGGGTGTGTGCACAGGAAAACGAGGGAGCCATCTGCTCGTCATGGATCCTCATTACTTTGGCTGTCCTTTAGATAAAGACTCTTTGCAAAGGCAGGGCTGGATTTCGTGGAAAGCAGTTTCTTCTCTGGATCAATGCTCTTTCTACAATCTCTGTCTGCCTCTTACTGCTAAGAAGGGACATTAAAGCGATCTTGTATAGAGTTGATCTGTGTGCACTGTTCTGTAAATGAATAAAATCATAAGTATGTTTGCTATTCTGTCCATTTTCCTTACAAAAGCTTAATAAAGTGACATGCACTATCATGAGCATTGTGGTTCCCTACCTAGTAACTGTTGTAGCATCAGTGACAAAGTAAAACTGTGACCAGCAAGAGCAAATCTTTGCATATCAAACCATCATGACAAACTGAGAAATGAACCATATGTGACTGAGCAGGACACACTGAAGGCACAACACTTTATTTTGGTCCACACTTTATTTTCCTCTCAGATGAAATTTACAAGTGTTAACAGTTTCTTGATATTTAAATTAGACGGTTCTGTATAAAATAGAAATGTGCTTTAGATTAATTTATGTATGTATTTACGTATGTATTTTCAAAAGTTGCCTGTAATGAATCTGTTGAGAATTTCAACAACAACTTCAAAATCAAAACCACTTTGAACCACTTACATTTCCTAGAAATACACAACTAATATATCTTCATTCATTCTAACTCATAACTAAATATTACATATAATTATTATCCTATATTTAATGTGATGTTATTAGTGATAACCCGGCAATAAGAATGATTCAACTTAAAGGGGTTTCGTAAAAAGAATTAAAACACATTAGTACAAATTTCTGCCTAGTACGTTTGATATATAGACCTTCGATTATGATGAAGCATCAGATCGGTTTGTGACATCTTATGATTCTGGCATACAGTCATTGTAAAAGATCTGGAAGTTCATATCCACACCCATTTTACCCTTGAGAAACTTCTCCAGATTCTTGATGGGAACTTCCACCATGTGGTTGTTCACATGATCATTAAGGCCATAAGCCCCAAATGCTGGAAACTTGTAGCGCTCTGAGTACGGCGTGTTGTGATCATGATCTGTGCAGCAATATGCTGTCCAGACGTACTCTGGAATGGCCACGCGATCTACATTATCACGCCGGATCATGTTTCCAGATGTCGTCACCCCGGTGATCACGTAAGCCTTTCCATGGCAATAGTTGTTGAGACGTTTGCGGATGAGCTCTACATGTGCGCTCCAGGAACCAAGACTGAACTCCCTCATCAGAGGAACCACATTAGTTAGGGTGTAGGTGGCAGCCTTGTCCTGCGGGTCTGCCTGGTGCACGTCCGGGTTCAGCTGACCACGCTCATATTGTATCACGTCAGCATAATCTTCCAGCACGGCCTGCGTGTCTTCAAAGTTTCTGTGCATGAAGGAGGGCTGAGGGAACGGTTCCATGTTACTGCTGCCCTTCTCAGATGCCAGCTGTACAAAACAAGATGATGAAGGGATGAAAATGAGATTTTAATTCCCAGAGGCATGAAGAGAAAAGAGCTACTACATGCAACTCTCATACTAAATGTAATAGTCATGATTTTAGCAATGCCTTTATCACATTTAAACAGTTTTATAACAGTTTTAAAGCTGTTGTTTTATTTTATCTTGAAGTTTTAAATATTTAATGTTATCAAATATTTTACTATAGCATACACTCACCTGCGGTTCAAACATCCACGGAACATCCACCCGTTTCTCCCCATCTGATTTCTTGAAGGTGTAGGCTGAGTAGATGGGGATGTGTTTTTGGGGGTCATAGAAGGAGATGAATCGAGGTTTGTCCACATATCGCTGGCAGATCTTTTTGAGTGAGGAGCTGAGGTACGCTTGTGGTGGTGTTCCCATATACAGAAAATTCTTACAGCTCTCTATGTGGTTGAAGTCGTCCACCACTCCAGCCCGGGATCTCACTATCAGACACATCAGAGGGATCAGCAAGACTTGAAGCGAATAACTGAAGAACACAGTGAGCTTCATGTTATTCCAAAGAGTTTCAATTGTCTCTGTATTTTCTGGGAAACCGATCTGAGAACTCTTCAAATAGGACAGTATCTGAATAAATTTCAGTAAAGGCAGCTCCTCTTTCTGTAGCTGGTTTATTCACTGTCTGAATTGAAACTGCCTTCAGCTCAGTCAGTTTTGACTGCTAGGAGGAGAATGAAACATCAGGCTGATTTCAGTCCACACGCAGTGTCCAAAGTTCATGCAAAACCATGTTTGGTGAGGCTGATAGTACATCTAACTGAAGATCACTAGTTATACACCATATAATGTATAATGAATATCTCCACATGGTTGTCTGTAAATGTTCTGTTTCCTTATGCAAATAAATATTTGCATCTTAGAACAGACACATTCCATGAGAACAAAAGTATTTTTGGGGATCATTATTTAAGTAAACATTCATTATTTAAGTAAACATATACAACAGGTTGTTTTCTAAGTATAGGGATACATTTAAATAAGTATTCACTACATTCAATGCACACAAAATGGAAATGTTAAAGTGTAGGTAAATAAATACTTAATAGAAGGTTCCTCGTGCTAAATTAAACATACATAATATGTTATAGTCATGTTACAGATCACCCTATGGTAAAAAAAAGGCTGTGACACAGTGAACTTGTATGTTCTGCCTACAGTAAAAATCTATAATGGCCCATTCAGTCAGTATAATTTGTACATAAAATATTAAAAACTACATTGTCAATAATAATAAAAAAATAATATTAAATATACAGGGCTGTTTTCTGGTTTAATTCAGAAAGGAGTTTGTTCTTATTTCTTATTGTGAGTGACATGAGCAATAAAGCGTTAAAGCTTTCCTTTGATCCACTATAACTTGACTATCTTCATCTGTATGCAAATCAGGTCAGTGTGTCGACTGCTGGCCTGCTGTCCACCGGCTTCTTAAAATGACAGCAAATTAACCGATTTTTTTTCAGATAGCTGAAAAAGTAACATAAGCAAATACTCAAGTTTAAATGAATGAAAGGGCACTATATGATAATTAATAAATATAAACAAGTATTTATGTTATTACTTAACATTAGTTTATAAAAAGCCTCAAAAGTGTACAATGGCCAGTTTGAGTTATGAGTTTTTAATTCATCTTTCTATAGTTTACAGTTCAGTACTGTTACATCAGAAGATGTATTGCAGGTATTGTATTGTCTCTTTCAGGCTCTGCTCTACCTGAATGTGCTCAGAGAACAAAGCAACAGAGAAAACATGTTCTTGTCTGATGTTTACGGCTCTACAGCGTCTCAGAAACTGACAGAGTGAGAGAAGTGGAAACAGGTTTATGGAAGATTTAAATCCACACACGCATGCAAATAAAGAGATATTTCAATAATGTCTCTGCAAATTGTGTGACAGCTTATAAAAGACACTGACAGACACTGTGTTCTGCTGTCATCATGATAATAATGCAAATGAAAATCTGATAGGTGACTTTATTCACTGCTCAGTATTGAAGTCTTTCAGCAGTGAATACAGACCATAATTATGTACCGCAGTGTTCAGCACACAACCGTTTACACCCTTCCGGGCTTTTCTCGGGTCTCCCAGCAGTATTTCCTCCAAGCCACGTTCACAGATCTCACATTTTGTTCTTCGTATCTATTGTTTTTATGTATATGTATCAAATATAAGTTCAAATGTTTCAAAAGTCTATTTCTTTCTCTTCTTTTTGGTGTATGTATTTTCTGAAACACAGTCTTTGAAAAAAATGCTCACACTTTTGTCTATGTCAGTCTGACTTTTCAGAAACGTCTGTAAAATCTTCAGGGGCACTTCTGTGACACTGTGACCCAGCGCATCGTTTACAGCGAACGCTGCGTAGCTGGGAAACATGTAACGCACATCATACGGTGAGTTTCTGTCGAACCGCGGGCAGCAGTAAGCCGACCACAGGTGCTTTGGCACGGCTATGCGGTCCTCACCACCTCTTCTGATTGTCACCCCTGAGAAAGTCCCCCCAGTCACCACATAAGCGACCCCACGACAGAAGTTATTCAGCCGACGTCGCACCCCGTCAATATACGCAGCCCACGGGCCCTCCAAAAACTCTGCGCTCTGAGGCACCACGTTTGTGAGGGTGTAAGTAGACGCTTTGTCCTGGTTTTCCGCTTGGTGCTGATCCGGGTTCAGTTGCCCCCGCATGTACTGCACTGCGTCAACATAATCCGCCAGCAGAGCCTGACTCTCCTCAAGCAGTGGAGCTGCTTCACCGCTGGAGGGCAGCACTCTCATGTTCCCACCTTCATCAGCAGAGACCAGCTATGGGGGGCAAGACAATAAGCAACCATAAACCAGGAAAAAACTATCATGTTAACAAATGAAGGCATTTACCTGCGGCTCGTACATCCAGGGTGTGTCCATCCTCCTCTGCCCGTCTGACTTTTTGAAGGTGTAAGCGGAGTAAAGCGCCACTCTGCGGCGGGGGTCGTACAGGGTCGCATAGCGCGGCGTGTCTCCGTACCGCTGGCATATGCGCCTCAAATCTGCAGCTGTGATGCCCGCGGGCTCCGTGTGCATGTAGAAGAACTGACTGCATTCTTTAAAGCTGCCCGACACTGTGGCACCTACAACACGCAACCATGACGATAGAAAAAATATTAAAATAATCTTGTCATGAGCCATCAGTGAAAGAAAAGAAAGAAAATGAAGGAAAGAAAATGGGTGTGTCTGAGACACTGTTCCAGATATTTGAAGGCAAAGACGAGCTGATCCATCTGTTCTTTCAGGGTGTATGAAGTCAGACTGATAACATGAAACACAGAAAGACAAAATATGCAAAATATCAGCTCTCCTGCTCTTCCTGATGTGTGTCTGACCAATAGAAGGCTGAGAGCTTATGAAAAATAGCACTAGATTATATTATATCTGTCTAACAGGCAGCTGCAGAGCTGAACTACATTCACATGATTTAAACTTGCACTCGAAGCATTTCTCCTCTGTGAGGTGATAAACAGTGCAAATCAACCAAAGTTTAATTTGGTTAAAAGTTGGTTGTATTGCTACAGAAACACTTTAGTGGCATTCAATATGTAAGTGAAGAAAGCTATTCTTCAATGTGCTCAATTCAAATTACTATCAAAAATGTTTTATATTGATATACATTTTAACTTGATTTGCACGTACATTATATGTAAGACTTTAAAGTGTACTTGCGCAGGATATACATGTTTAGGAAGCTGCAGTGCTCAGATGTGTTTGCTGATAAGGGTGTTCAGAGAAGGACAGGGATTTATAAGAAATGCACATTAGGTTTTGGTTTCAGTTTTGTTTTTGCGGTCACAGCCTATAAAAACTGCGTGTAACGGTTCAGTTCGGTTCTGCAGAGCTGCATCAGCCGCACCGCTGCCCGACACACTGAGCTGCACTGCGGCTGTAAGTATAACCACCGACACCTCTCGCCCTTTATTTAAATGTCTTTTATTATTATTATTATTTATTTTTGTATATTATTTCTTTTATTTATTTTTTCATTATTTATTTATTGTTGTAATTTTAGCTCGGGGATTGTCTGCATATTATTATTATTTAGGTTAAAGTAAAACATGTCTAGCTAACGATCGGTTTTAAATGTTCAATGTAAAACATTCCGCTGTACTAACAATAAAATAAATATGGAGGAATATAATGTTTAATATGTGAAGTCACAGGGCGTTTCCTCAGCTCAGCTCATGTTTGCAAATGAACGCGAATGTTTCTTCAGATAAGATTATGTCTGTGATAACACTGACCCGCATTTTTAATGCATTAATATTGACTCTATATTTTTCTGATTTATTAAAGAAACTCCACTAATGTGTGAGCAGTTCATCACAGGGATGATGGACATAAACATGATTATATGAAATCAATACACGTTCTTCTAATTGATTTATTATTTTTTACTGCGTCTGAAAATTAACTCACCGCTTCCCTTTATTTCTCAACACAGTTGCTCACAGGGTTAATAAATCAGTCTAGTTTCCTAACATTGTGTATCGTCAGCATGAATCTCTTTTTTGGGTTTGCATGTATTCTCGTTTGAAACACTTGGGGCAGCAGAGAATCATGACATCTGTCAGATACTCACTGTTTATTCTTTACAAACAC
>JAZGTK010022118.1:0-10372 GCA_036877625.1 Ambastaia sidthimunki
GTCTTCACTTCCCCGTCACTGGCCCGCTGGCTCTCTCTCATCTCTTTATGCTTCTGAGTCTCTAGCCCCGCCTCCACCTCCCGCAGAGACAACATCCGCTGTTCCAGTTGCGTCTCGCAGCTGCGCAGCCGCTCCTGCAACTCCTGCAGCCGCTCCTGCAGCTGCCGCTCGCTCTCCCGCTCGATCTGGAGCTCGGTGGCCCAGAATTCTTCTTCCTCAATCTCTACCTCGTTCCTCCGCACCTGCTTCTCCAACCTCAGAACGTCCTCCGTGACCTTCGCGTATGAATCGTCGTCCTCCGCTCCGACTCGTTTCTCATTTAACGTCCGAAGTTCTGCCTCGTACTCCTCCATCCTGCGATCTAGAACCGCAAGCGTCTCCCCCTGTAGCCTCACCAGCTGGTTAAGATCCTCCAGGCGTCTACCCGCTAACCGAGGGGACGTGGGTGGTAGTGTGTGGCTGCTGGTAACTAAAAGCACCCGTTGTTTGGGATGACCGTCGCTGAGTTTGCCTCCGCTGAGGATGTCCCTGAGGCTGCGCGGCACGCCGGTGAAGGTCAGAGATTTGCGGCGTGGCTCACGGCGACGCAGGGATCGATCTCCCGGCGCTCTGAGCTTGGCCATCAGCGGAAGGCTCTGCCGATGCAAGCCGCGTTCTGGGGCCCGGGGGGCCTCGGTGGAGGGGTACTCGTGGAGGGAGGGGCCCGTGCGGTGCAGGATGAACTGCACGTCGCCGGCGTACTGCCCCCAGGTGTTGAGGGAGGCCACTGGACTCTCGTGAGGAACAAGATGGCGTTCGGTGTCCCTCCATTTTTCGATTAGCGTGTAGCGTCCCGTGCGACCTGCGAGGAGAGGAAGACGTGGCTTAGCGGTTAAGAACATGCTAGGTATCTCAATCAGATCATTTTGAGTCTGTGAAAGTTATTCTCAAGTTGTTAGTGGACTGTTCTGAAAATGCTAAAGAATTGTTTGAATAACTTATGAGACGCTAACAATAAAAAACTGTCAAAACATTCAAAACAACTTTTTACATTTATGATACTTAATGAAAATGATCTGGAAACATTATCAGACGTCAATAACATTAAAAAAATCAATTAAACATGCAGTCAGACGTGTGGTGGATAATAATTCACTTTGAATTGTAATACAACTCGTGGTCACTATAAACTTTTTCAAAATTCTCTCGTGTGTTGCACAGAAAAACACAAGTGCGAGTAAATAAATAAATAACATTCATTTTTAGTTGAACTTTTCCTTTAAGAGAAAGCTAAGTTTAGCTTGAGAAGTTTAGCTTTGAAAGTTTAAGATAGTAATGAAGTATCTTTCCTACACTGTAAAATATCACCAATCACTTTCAAGAACGTGAAAGAGGAGAGCAGTGTGTTTTTTCTGCAGAATGAGTCACATTTTCCATCTCAGTGGGCTCTTTGATTTCTCACAAGCACAGAAGGGGGCCGTAGATTCTGCCAGTCTGACTGCAGCTGAAGACAGAATCAACGATGACGTCTGAATCGAAAACGAATCGCTTTGGGTCCCGCTGGTGATGTAATGAACTAAAAGCTGCTTCTCAGGCCTGTGCGTGTGTGTAAAGTACTTTAAAGTGTGATGTCTCTGGACCACTGGAGCCGTTTTAAAGCCAACACACTCTTCATCTCTTTCTCAGTTATAAAGCAGGTAATGAATACTCAAGCGCTCTGGACTCCAGATGGTTTTTGCATTAGCCTCCATCTTGCATCTTGAGTTACAGTGTCACCATTTAAATCTGACATACTTTTTATTTTTAAATCGTGTAGCTTTTCCACTAACTTCAGGTCATTTTCCAGCAGACAGTGATCTGATGTCATAAACCCTCAAATTAGCACATTGCTTTGTTCAACTGAAATAAAAAATAAGGCGTGTTGTATTTTCTATGCAGAGACTCTAAATACGTTATTTGTTCCAAGTTTGTAAATAACATGATATATAATTATGATAATTAATTAAAAAGACGTTGGGAAAATGGCTTTAATGTACGTTCTGTTACTGTGTTGTAGTGTAGCTAACTAATTTTTTTGTTTGAATGTAGTTTAGAATTGCCTCAAATTATCAGGTAGTTTAGAAACGCAAACTACATTTTCAAAGCAGCTTCCAAAACCAAAGATGATATAATTAACACGATACCAAAATTGTTTCTATGAATGGGAAAAGCATGTTTTGAGGGGCTTTGCGCATACGCAGTACATGAGACGATCTGGAAAACT
Source organism: Ambastaia sidthimunki (assembly GCA_036877625.1). Classification (NCBI taxonomy): domain Eukaryota; kingdom Metazoa; phylum Chordata; class Actinopteri; order Cypriniformes; family Botiidae; genus Ambastaia; species Ambastaia sidthimunki. The sequence goes on from JAZGTK010022118.1 coordinate 2,243, forward strand.
TGTTTTTATAGTGCATGCTGAGCTCAAGAAGAAAAATGTACGATACAGTTAATGAGGTTTAATAGCTGGTCTGAAATACAGTGTTTTATTGTGACCTTAGACAGTGATTTTCAAGACATCTGTCTTTCCTCACAGCTGCCCAGAGCTGTTGCAAAGATAGCCACAGAGTGAAAAGATTTTCCTAAAGGGTCTTTGCTAATACTTTTCAATACAACCTCTACTGAAGGTACAGCACATTTCCTGTTTGTACTTCCTGTCTTACCAATGGCTTGAGCCAGAGCGATGACCACTTCCTGGCAGGTGGTGGCCTCAGTGACACCGCAGACCACCCGCTGAACTCCATCCACCCACACCTTCAGCTCCATGCTGGGTCAAACTCTGCTGTGTCTGAGGCTTCTGGTCATCTGCATCATTCCTCCATCTTCCAGAGGTCCAACCGTGCGGCTGCCATCACAGCAATTCTGTGCAAAGAGAGAAACAGTGTGATGGGTTAAAAACACTCTGGAGTGAAGCATCTCTTCTGTATAAAGATATCTTCATAAAACTGATTTATTTGTCCTCTGAAATGACATTATAGTGTAACTTTTTAATTAGTGTGACATTTTTTCTAGCAAAAACAAATACCCATTAACTTTAACAACACAATGCATCTGTGGAGAAACATTTGATTGGTACATCAGGAAAACAGGAAAGCAGCGACTTCTGTGTTTCCTTCCTCAGATATCTGACTCGCTGATTGATCAACTTTTCCTTTGTTTTAACAAAACTCAAGGCACAGAGGTTCAGTTGCTCTGAAACAACAACTCCCGCATGAGTCCCAAAATAGCATATTTTCCACAAAATAAAGTGGCAGTGAATGTGTGTGTGTTGTGGAGGTGTGCTGAAGGGGAGAAGAAAGACGTGATAAGCAGTTGGCTGCGGCAGGACGTCCTGCTGGACTGAGCGAAACCAGCTGGACCTGACATTACCTTCCTCACTTCTGCAAATAGACAAGATGCTGGCAGACGAACCCATGAGCAGATCTTCAGTTTTTAAGAGAAGATTTATGAATGATGGAGAGAACGTTGTGTATAAGTAATGTAATAAAGATCAGACTGAAATGGGTAAAGAATTTATCTGTGGACTAATTTAAACAGTTAGAGGTTCGTTTCAGCCAAAAACTGCAGCATACGGACAAAAGCTCTGAGTGAAACTTTACACCCGCACCAATAAAATCTGCAAACACACTAAATCCTGTGCTAGTCATAAAATAATGCACAAAACCCCACACTGTACAAACAAATAACTCCCAGTTTCTCCAACACAAATTTCCAATTGAAAGCCCTTTGTGATGGAAAACTAAAACCTGATAGCGTACAAAAACAGTTACAGAAACTATAAATTATTTACATACACACTCTTAACACAAACAGTGGAATCTCTAAACATGTGTCCTTAAGAGTGAGCAAAATAAAACATGACAAGCACATGAACTGAAGTCAGTATGAGCTTTTTTGATTTGATTCACACAGGGTCAGAAACAGTTCAGACACATTAAGACTCAAATCACTTTAACTTTTGGCTCTTGAATTTATATCTAGAAATTATTGCACCATTCGAAATGCAAATGGACTTTCTTACACAAACACTTTTCACTTTTTTCCAGCATTTATAGTTTTTAAGCAAACGAATGCTTTGGAAACTCACATACTAATAAAATGTATAGCTTGAATCCACTGTAAATTGTGGTGGATAAAAGTGTCTGAAAAATGTATAAATGTGAATAATGGCAAAATGTGATCTTTAAAAATATATAAAATACAATCAGTAATATTAAGAATATACACTGACTGTTTATCTTGTGACTGCAGCCAAATTGCAAAAGCAGTCACCCCCTTATCTTTTATTTATTTATTAACAAGCCACAGATGATAAATAGGTTTATGAATTTTTACAGTATTTTCTGCTGAGTTCAGTTTGCAACAGCAGAAATAAACTCACCACCATAAATCAACTGAAAGTGTTATTTTGCTTGCAGTCTTGATACTGTAGCCTGTTAATACAACCGGCGAAACAAATATTTGTATACAATATATGTATCGCTTGCAATCTGCAAACAGGATTTGTGTAACAAACTTTACAGTAAACAGTCTAACGCTGGAGTATTGCTAATAAATGTGACAGCAAAAAACCTGTGTTGTTAAACACTGTTAAAATAAATCAATCTTCTATATTTTCAAACAAACGTAGATCTGTCACAAGAATTACAAACCTGAGACACAAGTCACAGAGGCAAAGAATTCATTTATACACTTAAACTTAATAAACTGACTTGACCGGACTTGTCTTACCTGACTAGAACTTCTGTTAAAGATTGTAAATCACAAGCAATTACAATAATACATGAACTAGATAGTTTATGTTAGTGAATGGTTAATAATAACCTGCTAAGTTTAAACACAAAACATCAAATATCATATGTGTGTAAATGTGAACTGTGTGTTTTACTGTGAAGCACGTTTTGTTGATTAACACCAGCATCAAAAAACACGAGAAGAAAAATGTGGATTTTGCTGGTGATGAAGAATTCAGACAACTGCAAAACAACAGCTGCTTCAACACACTGTCCGTCCATCACCAACATCTCACACTCCAGTCAATATTTAAAGCAGCCAACAGGGAACGTTTTCAGAACATTGGCTGATGTTTACACTGAACATGCCAGAAGTGTCGCAATGTGAGTTTAGTTGACAAACACATCTTGTTTTTGTCACTGCAAGCTGCTCTGAATACTTTATTATCTGCTGTTCTGAAATAAAATGATTGACTTTTACATTAAAGTCAGCTTGATTTATTCACCTTGTATGCTAAAATATTAGCAAAACTAGCAGTAAAACTCACAAAGAGTCACTGTGGCATGTTTGTTTGTGGGCAGGACTGAGACTGAACTACTTCACTAAACTTTTACACTTGACCAGGATGCCATAATGCCACAAGAAAACTAAACCAAAGACTAACAAAAACCAAGACTAAACCAACCAAGACTAGTGATTCTGTAGCTTAAATCGTAGAGCACTGAGTCTACCAAACATACATGTAGATTAATTTAATATTCGTCAATGACATATGTCTGTTCATTAAATTCTCATTTTGTGTTCCACAGAAGACAGAAAATCATACGGGTTGCAAATAACAGGAAATGACAGAACTGATGACAAATTATGGAAGAATTTTCCTTTTTTGGTGAGCTAATCCTTATATTGTCTAATATATCACTGAAATATTACTGATCATATAACTGCTGACCATTAAACACACAGTTCTGACACAGCAGAGAGGAGAAGGCCACAGTAATCTTTTCAAGATGATGATGATGATGAAGGTGGCATTGTGTTTAAACAGAATTCCTGTCATCTTTCCAGTCTCAAGCAGGATGCAGCGGGAATGCTGACTGTATCTGAATCATACAGCCCACATCACGTAAGTTTATCCCACTGGACTCCACACACGAGTTGAGTAACTTGACTGATATTTCTAAAATGAAGCCAGACGGATATAGAAACATCTTGAGGTTTTTGGGCACAAGAAGTAGTTTGTTACTTGTTTTAGGAAATTCCAGTTCAGATTACTTACTAAAAAGGGATGTAGTATTAAATCTCTAAGCAATCTGACCTAAGATTTTACCCTGGAGGAAAATAAAGCAGATGAAAATATTCCAAAGACTTTTGAAATTCCAGAAGAATTCCAAACCAAACTCCAATTCTTGAATCACTTGTAGAGACTAAAATATTTGAATATCAAAGAGTTTTGCATTTTATTAACGTTATTGCTTGGTTGTGTTTGATTCGTTGGATATATAACATTAAAAAAGTTCTACAAATATTACAAGAATGTTTCCTTGATAACAATGAGCAAATTTTTAGAGCACGTTAGCCAGCGTTCCGTGAACGTTCCCTGTTAGCTGGTGAGCACTGTTAGCACTGTTGAGCCTGTGGATACGTGAAGACAAGCCTTGATTTCACTCCATGGAAACTGATAACATTGAGGTTACACATTCCACACAGCTGAGCGTTCTATGAGCCATGAATGAGATAAGACATTTCAACCTGCATTCACAATCCTCATGTGTGCTTTATATTGCTGGTGGTTTAATGTTGTTTTCACGTTGTTGACTTGATACTAAAACTGAAATAGTTGTTGTGTGAATCAGAGGAACTGAGGGGTGTGTTGTTTTCTCATATTCTGAGCTAAACTCTAATTTAAGACTGAATGTTTGAAAGATCTATAATTATAACCCCAGCAGCTCCAAAGGATGTCTCAGCCAACATTGGCTTCCATCAGGGAACATTCTCAGAGCGTCGGCTAACGTTCTCTAAAAGCACGGTTTTGCACATTGCCAGGCGAACACACTCTGGACCAACCCAAAATTTTTATGACACCCTTCTCGCTAACTCTGGCTCTTTCTTTAGCCCAGCTATTGTCCTGTGAAAATCGTATGTTTGATCATTAGAAAAGCAATAGCACACGTCTCATTCATGTCTGTACCATAAACAGAACAGAACACATATTCAAGTATAAAACTTAGTAAGGAAGAATGTTTACAAAACTGAACAAAATGTTCAGTAGAGCTGCAGTATGAGAAGCATTCTGTACTTTGTCGATTCCCGAAGGAAAATTCAGGTGCAAATTAAACACACACAAAAAATAACAACACTACAGCGAACACAAAACAGACTGGACTGTGAAAGACCTTCCATCAGAAACAGAGAAGATGTGTGTCCTCACCAAACCTCGCAGCTGCCAGCAGAAAGAAAGAAAAACAAACCTCTCTCCCCACCTCAGGAAAACAATAACCTTAGGTACAGACGTTTCGGAGAAAAGTGAGGAAATTCAAGGGAAATCTTGCTCGTAAATCCCTTCTGTGTCCTAAACGCACTGGATTCTTCACACTCCCTGCCACATTTGGCCTCAAAGAGTAACACGAACACAATTCAAAGCTTTCATGAAGGTAACAGGCAGACAAAAGTTCTGGGAACTATATAAAACCAAGCCAAGTTTTAAACAAAGTTCCCACTCTAAGGAAGTCCAAAAACAAGACGGCAGGAACACACAACCTACTGTGCTGTTTCACTAAAGACCAGCGAGGGCCGTCTTGTAAAACTTTCCTGAGTTTGGTCTCAGTTGAGGTGCTTTAATAAACTTTAGAACAGCTACAACCCCCCCAAACTCACCTCCAGAGTCAGAACACTGAAACATCTGGAGGGCACGTTTAGCTGGATATAATACAGCCTCTGTTTCTCTGCCATGATGTGATCAGTGGACTGGCTTTGAAGAAACAGCCAGAAACAGAGTCCTGGATGAAGTGTCGACGTGACTAAGTGGTTTATATATAATCTCTCATCTCACCACTTTCATTAAAGCAGTTATGCATAACCACAATGAAGCATGTGGATACTTTTATGAGCCTTTATAACATAATGCACAAAAAAACATTCTGTATCTCAACCGGCAGAGCATTGAAGAACTCATACTGATCAAATGTACAGCTTAAATACACTGCAAGATAAAATATAAGTTTACACGTGCACAGTAAACAACATAACAGGACACGACTGGATAAGAGTAAAACTAACTAACTAACTAACTAATGGTGTAATATGTAGAAAACCATCTAGCCACTAATGTCAGTGAACTGTACATATAGCTTCTGTACATACAGAGTGTATTTTAACACGAGACTCTTATTAATGATATAACTCATAAAAGTATTAATATTTCTAATGGTTTGACAATAAAAGTGTGTTTGCATGAAACTACTGGAAGCACATAAGAATAATAAATGTGAGGTATCCGGTAATATAATATATAAATATAATGAAAGAAACAGATAAAGTCTATAAACTTTATATATGTAGTGCATTTACTTCATCTATTTTTACTGGATAAAGTGCTTTAAATAACCCACTGTTTTCATATAGTAAATAACAATATATTACATTTCCATCCACTAAATCATCTCATCAAAGTTTTACATTTTAAATCACTGAAAATATTTAAACGTGTGATGCTGAAAGTTTTATGACACAAAACCCAAACTATTGTTATTTCTGAATGATTAAATGATAGTAAAACAACTTTCTTACCTTTATGTGTCAGATCACAGAAACGATTAATTTTGTCCAGATTGATCCGTTTAAGTTTGTTAAGTCATTAATATAAAACTATATTCCTCTGTTTTAACAAAGCTTGATATAAACGATTAAATGAATGTATTTCTTGTATGAAATGATCGTGTTTTATTTAAAACGCCTCACGGGAAAGTTTTCACGCTGTTTTTCAGTCTGACCATCTGATCTCACTCACAATACTGAGCCCGTTTAATTACCGCCCGTTTTTTGACACGTCCCGCCCTCCACATGATCATTTTGTGCAGTAATTGGTTTGGCTACGTGAACGACATAACGATTATCCAATCAACTGCATGTTGGGAGGAGTTTCCGGTAGCCCCGCCTTTAGTTGGAGGCGGGTCATTGTCGGAATACGGGTGGGATAAAAACAGATGAAACATTGGGTGGCAAATGCGGTCAGATAATATAATAAAACTATTTCCTGAAGGGGGCGCTGGACGGCTCAGAAACCTGCATTATAACTGCATTTTAATTATTAATATTTTATTAATACAATTATTTATATTAAAATATATCAATTCCAAACAGAGACACATGAGACGGATAATAATCCGCTCCAGGTTTCTAAACAAATTAACCAGCGCAACAGACAAAATACATTCAATACGTGCATTTAATATAAATATAAACTTAAGCTTTACGATTTTACAAGTTTACATGCAGAACTTAACACACTAAAAAAAGAAAATAATATGTATTAATAAACGTTGCTTTAAACAGATACAAACGCATAAATATACTCCCCCTTGTGTCTTTCTTGTTTTGAGGTTTAGAGTTAACGTGATGCTTTTTGTTGTTTTTATCTAACTTTAAATGTAGGCTTCGTTTAATTATAATAAATTAATGTGTAATATACATTTAATGAAACGTTTTCCATTTCTTTATATTTTCTTATAATTAATACATGTTTAAGATGAAAGAATATATGCTGTAGTTGTCTTATACGCTTATCTCTATGTTATTATGTATTATTATTGTATGTATACGTGAAAATTGTGCTTATAAATCAGAAACATCGTGATTTGTGTGGAGTAAATATCAAACACGAAAACAAAACGTCGCTTTCTCATAGTAATTTATTTATAGCAGCACATAACAAAGTAAATCCGAGTCTTAATGACCTTAATGATCTTTTAAACACAAAGTCTCGTATGAACTTAATAAACATGCGGGTCAAATAATAATTTGTGTAGTTTTATTTTGATAGTCGCAGCTGATTGGCTACTGCCACGCCGTCTACCGACACATCCTTTTTGATTGACCGGAGAACCATCCAATAAGAATCGACATACGCCGTGACGCAGTGACGTAGCACGTTCCGGTTATATTTAGGGTCCTATTTAAGCACCAAGCCAGTCAGGACGAAAACTGGCCGTAGCGCTTGAGAAAAGCCGGTGATTATTTACCGAATATGTTTTCAATCACACCGAGCTACAGTTACTCGCTTTAATAATCACACTCAGCGCGATTAAATAACGGTGTTGGTTATTGATCAGTTACTGGTCGAGCTCTGCACCGGTCTGGATTATTTGTCATTGTAGATGTTTGATGTGTTAAAATGCAGCATGCGTGCTAATGCCGGAGAGATGCTGCAGGACTGCGCATCACATCCTCTCAAACTCATCCGCCTGCTTAAATAATCACAAACGGCTGAAAATCGCCCGTGTTCTGGGGTAAGTTATCATTGAACCGCGTATCCGCCCCAATGCATGTGAAGTTCAGCCTCCGAGCGCAGGCCGTGCAGCCCAGAAGACATCCAGACTGCTAGTTAACCTTTAATCCCGACCAGTTTATGTTTGTTATAAGCAGTTATAAGTTGTGTTTATATAAATGCAGAATGATCGTGATTCAGGCTTGAACTGAAAGACAACAGAGGTAAAAACAATGCAAACGCTTTTAACAGAGATGTTGACAGTAAACAGTCACATGCAGTCAATGAAATGGGTTATAAGTTAAGATTTTG
>JAZGTK010022119.1:0-10372 GCA_036877625.1 Ambastaia sidthimunki
TTAGTGGTACAATACTGGTGCCACAGCATAATGTAAAAATAACTCATGATGTGCAGGGTGCACAAAAATAAAGCAGAAATCGAAATGAAATTTATCCATGATGTTTATTCTGCTGAATATTAACAAATGAGATCTTAATTTTGTACGTAACTCACCCTGAGACTCAAACTGCTCAATCGCCTCGTTCAAAGCCTCACCGCCCTCCATTTCAAACTCCTCAATGTTTTCTCTGACCACAGCATCGAAAGTGTCTTGTGTTATCCTGCGTTTGGCCATGACTGCACCTGAAAGCACAAACAAAGGTTCTGCATGTATTCAAAAGCGAAGTGTATGTGTGTTTGGTTCTGTCTCATCATAACAGCAAACAATGTATCTCAAACACCAAATACAATAGCGCTACCATGTTTTTGGACATTAGGGTTAGTAATGCATGATAAAACCATGATATTCTGTGAAGTATATAGAAGTACTACGAAAAGACCATGTTATGTGCATGTAATAATAACTCAAAGCAATGAAACCATCTAATGACATCACTGTAATATGGTATCGACACGGTACACAACAAGCAAGCGTTGCTAACACAACAAAAATCAAGTTTTTGCTCACGATAAGGTTTCCTACCTGAGAGTTTCACTTATTGGATTTAACCGTAAAACGAAATAGTTTCAAACAAACGTGATAACAACCAAGAAACTCACCAACACCCAAACTGGACCCCTATGATAAACCCACCCAGCAGAACGGAAGATAATACGCTGAAAGCGTAAGAGTGATACAAGAAATAAAAAGAACGCAATTTGTGTAAATGTTTAGTGAATTGCACGTAAGGGCTGCGCTAGGGCTTCGTTTAATGAGGCTCGGGTGAGATCTGGGTGAAACATAAGTTCCGTTCACATAATAGCGTAAGGTTGCAGACACGTTTCTTTGAAAGACAAAACAATACATGTTCTCAGCCGCTGCATGCAACTTGTATATATTTAAATATGTAGTCAGTAATCACTTTTGCAAATGTATCTGCATTTTTGCATGTCCACAGTAACTGTCGGTGTATTCTTTTTAAAAACAATATATTAATGTATTTCATGTCTATCTGCTATTTATGCGGCAATGTGTTTATTATTTATTTTATTTTGTGGGTGTGGCTGAGGTTGAGCCCACTGATGCTCGTGTCTTCAATTTAATCTAAAAACCATGGCAATATTAGTAATAATGGGCACAACAATAGTTACCAAGACAATAAATATAAAACTAAATAAAAACAACGAGGAAGAATAAAAAGGACAAACAATACACAATAACAAAAATACACAATATGCCCAGTACAGTAGAAGACAATACACGAAAGCTAATATACAATATAAATAAGAAAAATAACAAATATGGGATAATCTTAAGATTTGTTCTTTTAGGAAGTACTGGAATAGCCAAATCTATTCATTAAGGGGGTGTCCACATATTTTTTGCCCATACCAAAATTATGCCTTTAATACGACATATTTAGGGCATCTTTTGTCCATGTGTGATTGTACATGCGTGACACCATTAGGGGAAGCTGCAAAAAAAAACGTTACGCTTACACGCTGATTGCGTCATGACGCAAAGCTCGCGGCCTCGCCTGAATATAAAACCGCGCCGCGACGTCGCACGTTCTTCTCCCTGCCTGTCCCCACCAGCGGAAGGCAGCGTGCTCTCTGTTATACTATCAGTGCTGAGTGAATCACGAAACATCCATCAAAATGGTGCGTATGATCAGCGTGTTTTTACTCAATATCGTTCTGTAGGCAGTTAATGATCCTTTCTGCGACGTTATTATTAGTGTTTTGGGGGATTTTTATGGGTATTTTGAGACGGATGTTTTTTGGAGAAGGCCGGCGAGCTGTTCCAACAAAACAAAATGGCAACTGACTATTTTGCGGCTTTTTTTGTTTTAATAATTCATACGTCGTTTATTAAATGTTTTTTTTTCTCCTCATAGAAACATTTCGCATTGTTATTACGTAGGTTTAAGGTTTGTGTTTTCACACGTTTTGACAGGCCGCGCCTTGCTAGCTAGCCCGTTAGCTCGCCGTGCCACGTATTGTGGAAATTTTGGCGTCTCGGACAAATTTTAAACCTTATTTTGTTTTTCACGAGTCGTTATCCTGTAGTTTTAATTGGGTTACAAATTAACCTGCGTTTTCTTATTTGTCGCGACGTCGTGTGTGTGGTTTTCATCGGTTTGCCGGTGTTCACGCGCAGGCGTGTACGAGGCGCGCGGCCCTGTGCCGCACGTGCGGTCTGTCGGTGCCTCCGCGTCACGCGCGTCCATTGTTAACGCAGAGGCCTCCGGTGGACAGTAAAAACGATACTGGCGATAAGTGATTTATGCGATTAAATGTCGTATTAAGTATTTATTATTTTAATGTACATGTCAGACTGCGACGGTTATTGTAACGTTTTTTGGACGTTCGATGACGTCATTGTCGTCCATTATATGGCGTGCCAGTAACATCAATTCATGTAAAAGAATAATTGCTAAACGGGACCGAGTAAATGTATTTGTAGATGTCTCACTATTGGTCGTTTTCTTATCGTAGGTGAACTTCACAGTCGACCAGATTCGTGCCATCATGGACAAAAAGTCCAACATCCGTAACATGTCTGTGATTGCGCACGTGGACCACGGGAAGTCAACGCTGACCGACTCTCTGGTGTCCAAGGCTGGAATCATTGCTTCCGCCCGTGCCGGAGAGACCCGCTTCACTGACACGCGTAAAGACGAACAGGAGCGCTGCATCACCATCAAATCCACGTAAGATTCCCACACCCATGGAAAAACATGACGTCATAAATCACCATATTTCTAGACCTGGGAAAGTCGTGGAAGTGAAAAGTTTTAGTTAATAAAAATCATCATAAAAGTCTTTGAATGAAATTTGTCTTCTGTCTTCATTTAGAGTACATGCAAAAATTGTGGTAGATGGTTTTAAGCTTTTAATTGCGTTTTTATATTTGGCCCTGAGGATCGTGTGTGAAAAGTGACTTTGAACTGTTTTGTTGGGAGTGTCTGCAGTGTTGAAGTGTACTGTTGTACCTGAGGGTGTAGCTGATAAACACTTAGCTTTCAGAACTCATGTAGAGTCACATCAGTTAAGATACACTCACTAGAACAGGAAAAAAAAATGTATGCAATGTATTAAGAGAAGTTTGTTAAAAGCTTGTTTTTGGATCTTTCTTTTACAGCGCCATCTCCATGTACTATGAGCTGAGCGATAATGACCTGGCCTTCATTAAGCAGTGTAAGGATGGATCAGGTTTTCTTATCAACCTGATCGACTCACCCGGGCACGTGGACTTCTCCTCTGAGGTCACTGCTGCACTGCGTGTCACCGATGGAGCTCTGGTCGTGGTGGACTGCGTCTCTGGTATGATTTTGTTTTATAGGTTCGGTTTTGACGGCAGTAAATATTCAGATTATTTCCATTAGCACAGCGCGTTTGTTAATCTGCACAAGTTTCCAAATTAACTGTTTTTTTTCTATCTCAGGTGTGTGTGTGCAGACAGAGACGGTGCTGAGACAGGCCATCGCCGAGCGCATTAAGCCGGTTCTGATGATGAATAAGATGGACCGGGCCCTTCTGGAGCTGCAGTTGGAGCCTGAGGAGCTGTACCAAACCTTCCAGCGCATTGTGGAGAACGTCAACGTGATCATCTCCACCTACGGAGAGGATGAGGGTGGACCCATGGGTAACATCATGGTGAGCTATTACACCTGTACACCCTGAACTCAGGTTGACGTGAAGTTTAAATTTCTGTAAGATGAGGTCTATGAGGAGAAATCATGCACCACTCTGATGAGCTGATGTATAACAAACTACTATATCTGAGACCTGCACAGACTCTTTGATGAGAAGCTTGCCGTCTGCATAGGCAGCATGTCACATGCAACTGCTCAATCTGTGGTTTTCATGTAAAGCTTTACTTGTGTTTTCCGTTGAGGTCATCACAGTGTATTCTAGAGCTACCATTGAATGATTCCTGTGCACTTGTTTTGTGGTATACTCATCACATTGTGTTTTGTCTCAGATTGATCCAGTGGTTGGTACTGTGGGTTTTGGTTCTGGTCTACACGGCTGGGCTTTCACTCTGAAGCAGTTTGCTGAGATGTATGTGGCTAAGTTTGCTGCTAAAGGTGAAGGTCAGCTGAACCCAGCAGAACGCTGCAAGAAAGTGGAGGACATGATGAAGAAACTCTGGGGTGACAGGTGAGTCTCGCATGAGGTTTGTTCACTAAGTGAATGAGATTATCAGAACCAAATGAGATGTCAAGCGCCAAACATCAACCATCAGTGTGACCCACATTCTAGTCATGATAGTCTACATGTTCTTTCAGTTCTCAACACTGGTTTTCTTCTTATTCAGGTACTTTGATCCTGCCACTGGTAAATTCAGCAAGTCAGCCACCAGCCCTGATGGCAAGAAACTGCCCCGTACCTTTGCTCAGCTCATCCTGGACCCCATCTTCAAGGTGAGTGCTTGACTCCAGGTGTTGTCTTCCAGGGATGAAGTTTAGCGCATAGTACAGTCCATCTTCTCCAGAACATCTGACTCACCTCATGTCACTTTGTCTCCAGGTGTTTGACGCCATCATGAACTTCAGGAAGGAGGAAACCGCTAAACTGATCGAGAAGTTGGACATCAAGCTGGACACTGAGGATAAAGATAAGGAGGGAAAGCCTCTGCTGAAAGCAGTGATGCGTCGCTGGCTGCCTGCTGGAGAAGCTCTGCTTCAGATGATCACCATTCATCTGCCATCTCCCGTCACCGCTCAGAAGTACCGCTGTGAGCTGCTGTATGAGGGACCTGGAGATGATGAGGCTGCCATGGGTACGACATGCTTCCTTTATAATATTCTTACGATTGATTAGTGTATCTTGGTAGTAAATCTTCTGAGTGTCTTGTGGAGTGGCTGTTTTTATTCTATATTAATTTTTTTTATATACAGGTATTAAGAACTGTGACCCGAAGGCTCCCCTCATGATGTACATCTCAAAGATGGTGCCCACCACAGATAAGGGTCGTTTCTACGCTTTTGGCCGTGTGTTCTCTGGTGTTGTGTCCACTGGCCTGAAGGTGCGAATTATGGGACCAAATTTCTCCCCTGGCAAGAAGGAAGATCTCTACCTCAAACCTATCCAGAGGTCTGCAGCCCTCAAAACCTTGTTTGCCATTAGTCTGTTTACACAGTGTGTTTGAAGATTCTGATCCCTAATAATATTGCTCTTCTGTTGCAGGACCATTTTGATGATGGGTCGCTATGTAGAGCCCATTGAAGATGTGCCATGCGGCAACATTGTGGGTCTGGTTGGTGTGGACCAGTTTCTGGTAAAGACAGGCACCATTACAACCTTCGAGCAGGCCCACAACATGCGTGTGATGAAGTTCAGTGTCAGCCCTGTGGTCCGAGTGGCGGTGGAGGCCAAGAACCCTGCTGACCTGCCCAAACTGGTGGAGGGTCTCAAACGTCTGGCCAAGTCTGACCCTATGGTGCAGTGCATCATTGAGGAGTCTGGAGAGCACATCATTGCTGGAGCTGGAGAGCTTCACCTGGAAATCTGCCTTAAAGATCTGGAGGAGGACCATGCCTGCATTCCACTTAAGGTGAGGGATGTTTCTGGAACTGGGGTTTTTAAACAACTGGTTTAGCACCATACCTTGTTCTCTCAGCTGTAGTTAATGTGACTTTGAAAGCTTGTGTACTTGGTATCTGCCGTAATGGCTCATTGATATTTATGCTTTCTTTAAACTTCCTGGCAGAACTTTGTACGAGTTTATAATCATGATGGGCTATCAGCAGTTTTTGGCTGGTGTAAATTTAATGCACTGTTCTTACCCAATAAAAAACCAGGAGCCATTTCAGTACTACTACACAAAACAAAGCCAGGAATGCACATTAGATATGTAATTTGTAGATAATTCTCATGTTCTTTCTCTGACAGAAATCAGACCCAGTTGTGTCATACAGGGAGACAGTCAGCGCAGAATCAGACCAGATGTGTTTGTCCAAGTCCCCCAACAAGCACAACCGTTTGTACATGAAGGCCAGGCCATTCCCCGACGGGCTTGCCGAGGACATCGATAAGGGTGATGTCACTTCTCGTCAGGAAATGAAGGCTCGTGCCCGTTACCTGGCTGACAAATACGAGTGGGAGGTCACAGAGGCCCGTAAGATCTGGTGCTTTGGTCCGGATGGAACTGGGCCCAACATGCTTGTGGATGTGACAAAGGGAGTGCAGTACCTGAACGAGATCAAGGACAGTGTTGTGGCCGGATTCCAGTGGGCTACTAAAGAGGTGACAACTTCATTTCAAACTTAAATTGAGTTGAATTGTGTCGGTTCTGTCTGGTCTGTGAAGAGACATCATGCACCACTCTGATGTTGTGATTGATCACTTATACAAGTATCTGAGACCTCACCAGACAGCGTTTCAGAGTAACATTTGCAAGCCTGCACAATGTTTTGCATAGAATGTATTTGTTCTAGTGAACACAAGGTTGGGTTTTATTCATGCTTTGACCATACGCTAAGTTGAATTTCATTGTCCTCAGGGTGTGCTGTGTGAGGAGAACATGCGTGCCGTCCGTTTCGACATCCATGATGTGACGCTCCACACAGACGCCATCCACCGTGGTGGTGGTCAGATCATTCCTACGGCCCGTAGGGTTCTGTATGCCTGTCAGCTGACTGCAGAGCCCAGACTGATGGAGCCCGTTTACCTGGTGGAGATCCAGGTGAGATGTTTCACTTTCTGTAGTTCACTGTATTTTGATGGTTAAAATGTAAATGAGTTCTCACTGCTTTGAGAGACCAAATTCTCATGCTTTCTTCTGTCACAGTGCCCAGAGCAGGTGGTTGGTGGCATCTATGGTGTGCTGAACAGAAAACGAGGCCACGTGTTCGAGGAGTCTCAGGTCATGGGCACACCCATGTTTGTTGTCAAGGCCTACCTGCCTGTCAACGAGTCTTTCGGTAAGTCCATATTCGCCAGTTAAAGTGTCAGATTTTTCTACCAGTTGCAGAATATAATTTGTTCTTTTGTTTTGGCAGGTTTCACGGCTGATTTGCGTTCTAACACCGGAGGTCAGGCTTTCCCACAGTGTGTATTTGACCACTGGCAGATCCTGCAGGGAGATCCTAAAGACCCCGCCACCAAACCCTTCCAGGTTGTTGGAGAGACACGCAAACGCAAGGGTTTGAAAGAAGGCCTCCCGGCGCTCGACAACTTCCTTGACAAATTATAAGCATCAGATCGACACGCCACCACCCTCTGTAGTCCTTTCCACGTTTAATTCTCATTCCTGTTTGTCATTCCTTTTCTCCTGCACTCGTTTGTTTTTTCCACTCAGTGCAAGAGAGAACTGGACTTTACAGGCACCATGACACCATTATCATGCATACTGCAAAATTCAAGTGGATTATTGTAAATCTCAAAGAAAATAAAAATTGAAAATTGCTCTGTTTGCTTTTGTTGTTGGCATGGTGATCATTTTTGATGCAGGTACATGTTTTTAAACATTAAGCGTTTCTTTAAACACCAGATGTTTCCTCTAGGCATATTACACTATACATTTCTAACTTAACTAGAAATAGTGGTCATCAAAGTAACAGTCCACAAACTGTTAGGCAATATGTAGACTTTGTGCCATTCTGTAGTGTGGAATGTTAAATGCTGGTTGTGCTACAGATGAAAAAACAGGCTTGTGTTCTTTCAGATTTGTTAGCCTATCTAACAGCACCATGAATAACCTTGTATAAAAACATTCTGGCTTAAGACATCCTAAAACATGTCAGGATGGAACATTGAAAGTCCTGGCCAAAATTTTGTAAAGCACTCTTAAAGTGCTTGGTTAATGCTACTATTGCTTATGTACTGTTAATTTGACACTGAAGTTGCAATCCATACGTTTATAAGTTATAAAATAAAATGCTGAGTGAGTTCATGACGGATTGGTGTTTAACGCAATTGCTTTACACCCATTCCCAATGGTTAATGATTGATCTGATTTTTCAGGAAATGTCAGTTTGGCTAGATTTGACTAACAATGAAAGGTGCTTAAAGTAACCTGCAGTAACCTGTTTCAAACAGATGGTGGTGGAGGCGAAAATTACATTGCAGTATTAACTTCAAGACCTATGGTTACCATTCGTAAAGCACTGGGAACACACCACACACATGAATTCCAGATGTATTTTGCCCAAGTTTATTAACCATTAATGTTTGAAATCAAAGTTAGTGCTTGCATATACATCAAATCCTTCGTTTTAAAGCTAATATAGTTTAGGAGGTGCAGCCACTGGCTTTAAAAGTATCATACATTTGAAACAAATGCAAAACCAAATACAGATATTCATGATCTATTCCAAACACACATTGTTGATGAAACATTCAATTGAAACCTCCCCGATGGTTTCAATAATTAAACTATTAGGATGTAAAAATAAATGATCATATTTATTATTTCTTGTTTGTCTGTTTGAAACAGTTTAGTCAATTTCCAAAATCTGCAGACGTAAACTAAATTTATTTGACATTAACAGTCAGACAATTTATCCAACCATCCAAAATCCAGTAACAAAGTCTGAGTTTACAGAATTATGACAGCATGCACAACATGTTTACCCCATTTTGTGTAAATAAATACTGTGGGCTTCCTGGAATTTTGTCTGTCTATAGTTACATTAACTGCTAAATTAATAAAGAACATACAAGAACTCATTCCATAAAATTAGGAAAGCTTGGCACAAAAGAGAAAATAACAGACCATGACATTCCCAAACGCTAAGAATGACTTCCTTTTTTTGCATTCACTCAATCTGCTCTCATGAACAGGAAAAACGAAGTTGCATATACATCAAAGGTCATTTCTCTGCTAATCTGAAACTCTGCAACAGTGCGAGTTGCTAATTTGGCAAGACTTTTAAGTGCAACCTAAACAAACAGATGCAGAACCAGTGATTAAAGATACATAAAAAATAAAGACACATCTATATGTTACATTTCAGCTGTTTCCGTATGCCATGGTGGAGCAATTTTTGTCCTCTTAACAGTCAGTTATTATGTAAATATGAGGTCTAAACGCAGTCAGTAATCAAGAACATAAAACCCTGAAGAGAAAACGTCCATCATAAAACCACCACCACACTTGGGTGGCCATTTCTTTCCTCTGAATTCGCAACAGCATCCCCGGTCAAGTGCACTATAAAGCCAGTATGTGCCAATGGAAACAGTCTTTGTGACCCCCTGAGATGTCAAAGGTGATTATGTGTAGAAGATGATTTCTGGAATTTGACCATCTTCCACAGACGTGCCATTATTGTTGCCTGCTGCGTAGCAAAACGTGAAGCAGGTTTTGGTTCCAGAACCGGACAACTCGTGAGTGACCTTCCGCATCCCTTTAGTGCCGTAGTGTGAATCTGGTCCCTGTGAAAGGAGAGATACAGTAAATTATACACAAGTATCGTGCTAATATCATTAATGTCCTACATTAGGGAAACTTCATGTCACAACTTCCTGTTTCAACAGGACATGTGCAGAAACCAGAACATTTACATTTATACATTTGCCAGAAATGCATAAGGATGCATTTAAGCTATACATTTTTATCAATAAGTGTGTTCCCTGAAAATCAAACCCATGACTATTGCACTATAAACTCAATGCTCTGCCGGTTGTGCTTTAGTAACGCTGTGTTAATCGACCCAAACTTATTGGGTCACCTGGAGATTATATACTGTGATGCTAATAAATGGCTTATTGGATTTAAACGTTTAAAATATGGAATGCTTTAAAATTTTATGAATTTTTATGAATGATAAGTGTGAAAATCACCTTTAATGTAGCGCAGGCTGTGTAATTGACATTGGGCAGAACCTCCACTGGCTCTTTAAACATGACCCTAAAAGTGCTGGATGACCCGTCACAGCTGAACCCGGTGTCATTCTGACCCAGAACTGTGTTGCTGTCTGTGTGAATAATCTACAAAAACAACATCACAAGCTACTTTCAATACTCAGTGAACAGATAAAAGGTATTTTGTAATGTCTATATTGTGCCATTTCGAGAAATTAATATTTTAAAATCCTTTTTTAATGATGTCCATTTAAATGATATGAAGACTGTTGTAGAAAAGGCTCATTTCACTAATATGATAAATCCCTCCTGGCAGCCACCATGCAGAAATCACAGTCAACAAACCTTTCTTGTAGTAAGCCCCCCCCCCAACTCCCCCCACACACACTGTTTTAAGAATAAATTAAATTCATGAATGATGGCTGATAGCTAATGGAGTATTTCTGCAATGATGTCAAGAACAGACATTTTATTTTTGT
>JAZGTK010022120.1:0-10372 GCA_036877625.1 Ambastaia sidthimunki
AACAACCTGGTAAGAATGCTGAGAAGAATTTTACTTGACGTAAAATTTACAAACAGTGAAATTAATGTTGGACTATGTATTACACAATCTTTTCCTTGAGGAACTATTTACTGACTATTTGCTGATTTACTGAGTAATTTTTGTTTTTTTATAGTGTCGTAAGGCCGTCTGCAGCTCAATATGGATACAGCAAAGGCATTTTTCACTCAATATTTCATTGAGTTATTTTCATTTCATTCCGCTAAAAGAGCACATTGGGTAATACTGTGGCCAACTTCCTCACATTACAGTGTGGTTCGAATATCTTTAGCCTGGTATGAAGGGGTGTTCTTAACTCCTGGATAAAAGCATTATATTAACTTGTTAACCCAATATCAACTTTTGTAAATATGTTTTTATGTAATCCTTAATGTTCTCACTACATTGATGATATCACAAAAAACAATGTATAAATCTTTGTCTTTTTTACAGTTACAGACATTGGTATACAGTACAGTAAGAATATACATACAGTACATACATTAAGAAATGTAAAGGTGAAGTGTGTAATTTCTACAACATTTGTGGAAACTAAAATAGTTGCAGTCTGCAGTCCAACTGGGGTCATGAGCCAATGGCATGATTTGGGGAGGACCTGTTTGTCCAATCAGCTGGAGATGGAGAAGTGTCATTATATTTGCAATTTGATGCTGCTAATGGCACCGACATTACACGCATCACCTTTACAAAGGCTACAAAATATAATTTATTTATAGTGTCATTACACAGTCCTGCACCAGTGGATATGTTGCTTTAATAAACGTGTATGTTATTTGACTCAGTGTCTTTCTGGTCTTGAGCATGAAATTCTGGTGTCACCACAAGGTCTGTGATCAGACTGTAAAGACCTCAGAAGATCATATGATTCACAACATCTACATTGTTCTGTTGAAGCGTACTTTTAAATTGTTTTAAGTCAAGTCAAGTGGAGTTTATTGTCATTTCAGCCATGTACAAGTACATAGTAAAACTAAACAACGTTTCTCCAGGACCAAGGTGCTACATTAGACGACACAGAACTAGGAGGGACTATATAATTATATACATAAAGTGCAAACAGACATCACAAGACAGTACAATGACTACTGGGACAGACAATGGCATAGTAGGTACACAGTTCAGTTTAAAGTGGACCTTGTGACAGAAGTGCAAATAGTATAATATTCAAACTGTTGTCCCAGCATTTGCTTTTGGTGACAGTGTCGTCACATGAGTAGAGTGTGAAATGGATTCTCTCTGGTATGATGTCATGATATAGAAAGAAAGTAAAAACAACAAACAGTCTTGTGGGTGTTTGGCTTGGTAGATGTAACACTCTACATTCAACATATAAACAAATAAACATGTGGTAGTGTAATAAACATGTAATGATGAACATTCAATAGACACATAGTGATTTATAGACATACTGTACAACAGAGACCACAGGGCAAATAACATGATATACATACAGTACACAAACAGTCTTGTGGGTGTGACACCAACAAAATATGGAGATCTTGCTACCACCATGTTTAACAGGTGTGTAATTCTGTATTAAAGTTTAGAAAGCGGATAGTTCAGGTCCTGATTGGTGAACATAACTTGCCACGATCATGGAAAACCTGAACAGCCCATTTTATTAGCATAGTCATGGAAAATTCATGGAAAATGTGAAAGGTGCATGATGCTTTACTGTATATCTAGTACTGTGGAGTAATGCCCAGCCTGTTTAGCCTGTTTTTCCCAGCTGGACATTTGTATCCTGAAGAACTGAAATTGCCTTCTGTTTGTTCAGAGTGTAGCATGAAGCTGTGGAGAGAGAAAACAGCTGGAACTCAAAACAGTCGACAAATACAAGCACAGAATGAACCGAACAAGTGAGGACTCATGGTCATAAATTTTATCAGATGACAACTGCATTTACTGAGGAATATAAGGATTCATTGACATTGTGCGTCTTTTAAATAAGGGTAAGGCAGGGTAATAATCATTTCAACAGAAGTGATGATAAATAATGTCATACAGGACAGTTTCTGTCAGCAGCTACGTGTGAATATTTTCTCATGATTTTGCAATTTGCTAGTTCTCTAAAAAGGTTTCTAATACTGAAGTGGACCAAAAATTGTTTTGTAAGGTTTAAAACAGCTGTTACTTTCCCTGTTTTCTATTGGTCGGCCAGACGGATCCCACCCTAAACTCAGATCATTGGCCAATATTGCTTCATTGGATTAATAGAAATACTCAGACAAATGGAGCCACAATAGCATCACACCGTTTACACTTTCAGGAGATTCAACTTGCATTCGGTGGAACAGGAGAAAGTATGTTGATAACATATTTGAAGACATTACAATAAATTATTAAGGAGCCAGGGCTGTTTAACAGATTGTGTTTGTCGCTGTCCACCTGAACAAATTTAATTTAATCAAGTATTATTCTCTATAATGAGAATAATAAAATTACTATTAGACCTACTTACTAAACTTACTACTAACAATTATTAGGCTGTGATTATTACTGTGACCATACTTTAAATTACATATTTATAAATAATTTAAATATTTAGCGAACAAACTACGCTTGCCGACAACGGATGGACATTGTTTGGATGCTGGAATCTTTGACTCCGGTATTCCTTTACTTATATCTACTGTCCATTATATTGTACTGTATTATATTGAGTGACTCATTAATGAAGCAATAGAACATCTGTATAGTCTGTCCTGCATGATTGACTTTCTGGTCCCTGCTGAAGAGAAATGTGTGTTGCTGAGTCTGTCTGTTCTTATGAATAAATCACTATATGATAAATGTGGCACCAGTGCAGAGGATCATAACGTGGTGGATTTTCTGTCAGGAAGTCACTAATGTAGAGTTATTCATTATTCAGTTTTACTGACACTCTCAGTAGGTTTTTAGAGCACAGATAGACCTTCAACTAAATCCAGGCAGCAGATTCATTGATCGCTTTAAAAGCTCCTTTATGACATTACCATTATTGTACTTAGACCAAATGCTTTGTAATTATCCCCACAACACAGCAATTTACATCATATCATCGTGTATGTTTGTTCTTGTATATTGTTAAGCTTTATAGACTTTAAATGATGTATTTAGGTATTATTTAAGATTATTTAAATGTCATAATTGATTCATGTTTAAAACAATGGAAACATAACCAATCAACCTGTAGTAAATCTAAATACTGTATGATTACAGTATATCTTAAAACTACTATAGTTTTAAGCTATATATCCTAAAATGCCTTTCAGTAAAATTTATATCCTTTTTACTTCTGTCAACAACAAAACAATTAAATTGCCACCACAACATTGTCTGCATTCCTACCAGCCTGCAATAACCCACCCTGACATAATCTAAGATTAAAAGAATACCACAAGTATTTGTTTGTGTTTGTGTTGAAATATTGTTATTCTGGTTTGGCAAAACAATCTAACAATCTTACAATCTAACTCATCAGCAAGGTTTGTCACCATTTCATTTAGTCAATTCATGACAGAATACAAAATGGCACCTCCTCAGAGTGATCATGAGTTTCTCTCTAAAGAAAACAAAAATATAAATTAATGTGATGTGAAGTAATAAATGTACACTAAAAATATGCAAATTATTTGTAGAATGACATGCTTTGCAAGAAATTCCAAATTAAACATCTAAATTACCTTCCAAATTCATTTTGGGGTTGTCCAACTTCCTCTCCAGGAGGGAGTCGATACATTTCCGGAGGTGTTTGAAGATAACACCAGTTCTGATTGGAGCCTGATGGGAAATGAAACAGAAATAACCTAGATAAGAGTTAATCAAACTGTTAGGCAAACCATTTTACTGACTTATCTGTGCAACTGCCAGTGGAGCGATTAATGTAAATATCTGAACTGAAGATAACCCATTAGAAAGCAGTTATTCATACAAAAGCTAACATAACATAATAACATAATATACATACAGTACACATATTCTACAATATACACATATACAAATATAACAAAAATATACAAGGTATGTACAGGTGAGGTACTGGGCTTGGGTAAGGTGCAAGTAATAGTGCAAATGTAATGTGCAAAGGTGAATAATGGGATTATAATAGGATACAATGCAGTATGTAGTGAAAAGGAGACGTGGGAAGCACTCAACTGTTCAGCAGTTCAGAAGAGTGATGGCAGTGGGAAAGAAACTGTTCTTGTGTCTGGATGTTTTTGTGCGCAAGGCAAACTTAATAGAAGAATTTGGCTGAGGAGGGGTGAATGTGGGCCTTCCTGTCTTGATCACACATGCCACACACTCCTAAACGTTTGGAGAGGGACTGAAGAGGATGCGACCCACCTTGTCGTACAGACCCGCTGTCAGCACAGCACTGAGAACACTGATGTCCGGCTTGGACAGCTAATGCAGGGCTTTAGGCTCAGAGCTGGGCTAAGAGCAAAGAGTTCTGCTGGGCTTAGAGGGAATGAATCTGGCCTGTTCCACCATCCTAGTGAGTTCCTGCTTCACATACTGATAAAGAAGATCAATGCTGGATGATTATTCATCAATGATGATCATAATGATCATTCTTTATCTGGAATATCAGTCCATTATTATATTTTACTGTTAAGATCAAGAGAAGAAAATAATATAAAATGACTGAAAAAACTAATGGCAATAAACTATAATATAGCCCAACTTTAATATTAATATTTGGAAAAACAGCTTCCAAAACAAAGGTAGTGTATGATTGACCCTTGTAAATGTTTATAAGTCAAGGTCAGAATAATAACAATATAATCAATATTATACAACTAATAAAAGCTTTTGAAAAGGTGTGTATACACATTATTTTTTACTAGGTGCAGTTCTTTATTAGACATTATTAGAATTATTTAATACAATTTGAGGTTACTTTTTTTTTACAATGTATGAAACCAACACAAAATTACATTTCTAAGAACTCAGCACCTGTGTTTTTAAAACTAGATTTTTATGGACATTCTTATTTGTCACTGACCCTTGAAACATTTTAATCTCATGCATGCTTGAAACATCACTCTAATGCAAAACTCTGTCACTGTTCTCAAAAATATCTCGAAAAACGCTACTCACAAAGGGTTCCAGGCAGCCAAAAATAGCACCATAGAGAAAAGCGTCTTGCCGATCTTGACATGAACAGGCAAAATGACGGTCGAGCGGTGGGTGTGTGGCACAGCATGTTGATGAGCATGACATAGGAAACTCTCTGGTGAACCATATTCACACTTCTGTTGAGATACAGAGAAGTGACAAATAAGACACTGGAGTCAGTGTGTTCAAGCTACATTTAAACAGAAGTGAGAGAGTGAATAAGCATAAAGCAAGTGTTACATAAAATAAGTTACATAAAATAAGTTACATAAAATAACATGGCAAAGTTCTTCCAAAGGCACCCTTGTGATCTCAGGAATGGTGTAGTCCATAAAGCTATTGAATCTTTAGCAGCATTAAAACAAACAGCATGTCAGTTGGTTATATTATTATAGAATACAGCTTATATGTGGTGACGTGTGTACGTTAGCTATTGTCACACCTTGTGGCTCATCCAATCAGAAAGTCCGAATTATTTGTTGAGTCTCTAACGAAAATAGATGAGGAACTGAAATGTTAGTATTGTTTGAGCCATATTTGTAAAACACTTCAGTAGTGGTATATACCTAAATTTGGGGTAGAGGCAGAAACAGAAGCCATTTTGGACACATCCTGCCCTGCCTTCAAAATCATTCTATATATGTATACATGGTAAAGCTAACACATTTTCTTTAGTCTTTCCTGTGTCAATGACAAAAACCATATCAGGTATGGTTAATATTTATTGACAGCACAACCCTTAACAGAATATTAAAAGTATTTATTTTTACTAATGCAAGAAAACCTCAAACAAATTAAGCATCTACAGATCTAGGCTATGGCCTAGGAAAATGTAGCAAATCGCCAGGTTTTCCAATGCATATGACAAACTGAGTAGTATAGACAAAGGTAGACAATAGTACAGTAGTTTGTTATTTAACTCTAAACACAGTAATACGATGCAGTGCCTCACTCGTTCCAGAAGGGGGCACTATAAATGCAAAAGATTGGTCTTGAGACGACGAGTGGAGAGCTATCAGCTTGTATCTGCATGCAAAAATATACTTAATGTAAAATAACTGTGTAGTTAAAATTGAAATGTACTTGGGGCATATTTGCTAACAAATTAAATATAGCATCTACTCTCACTTTGTTTCTCTGTGTTTCAAGTAAAATTCAAGCGGAAGTTCTGCACCTGTTCTTTGAGCTGACATGCTTGTCTGTGGTCAGCAGATCGTACAGCTGTTAAATATGAGCCAGGCCTGGGACAAACTGGGGCGACTTTTCTGAAGAATATCATAAAATAAAGTGTAAGCAGTGTCTCTATAATGCTGTGGTGAAGGTTTCCTAAGGTTTTTTCTCCATCTACACATCACTGGAGTTTTGGCTTTCTTACTGGGAGACTGCTGACATATACTTACCTTAGGATTCTGTAATCAATCAATTTAATCACTCTCACACTGTATTTTACAGTATGATTCGGATGCCCCATTGGATGCATTGCATTTAAAACAACTGCATTATTGACTTCTCCATCTTCCCTCCCATTGTTAAAATAACCCGTTAATGATGGTAACACAACAATACAATATAGATCTCCACAACCAAATGCTGTCTGACTGCCAAGTAATGCAGAAGTCAAGTTTGCATGCCTTTAGTGACATCAAGCCAAAGCGTAAGACTGTGTGAAGGCTGCAATTTTAGAATATTTTTCAAAATAAAAGTTCGGTTTTTGACCATAGCATAGTGTTGTACACTAAATACTGAATGTCACATTATTAACATTAATGATACATAATGCTATTAACTTTAAATACACGTGGAATAGATGCACTATTAAAATAATAATTAAATTAATCAAATTAATGAGTAAATTGAGTGAATTATTATCATTTATCTGTTAATATTGATCTTAACTATCTTCTAATGTTTTTTTTCTCCTTGGACTTCCGGAATAATGAAACTGTGTTTTTATCCTTCGGGACAGGAGAAACCCAATATTTTGTAACATTTTGGCTCTGTGGTTTTGCACATATTTCCACTTTTAACCATTGCAGATTTCACACATTTTATGCGTCGTGTAACTTGCTGACCGCAGTGCATTGTGGGATTTGTGTAACTGTGTAGCTATGGCGGACGCCTTTGGTGATGATCTGTTCAGCGTGTTTGATGAAGAACAGTCTGGTTCCAGTAAAAAAGCCGCCCCAAAGCCCGGAGCTCAGGCGGGGTATGTGAATGAACAGTAGATATGTCTGTCAGATGCTGTTAGACAGAACTGATGTTTAGATATTGTTGTATTTGTCTTGCCATGCCGGACGCATGCTGCATTCTGGCACGCATAGACAGGATCCGGTCTGATATACCTCATGTGCCGGTGCTGGTGTCCAGTCTAGAATTGGTTCTGCCATAAACCATAAACCAAGGTTTACCCTGTTATAATGTTGCCTCGTGAACTGTGCTCGTAAATAACGAAAGTTTGTAGAGCGCTACGTGAATGTAACCATAGCAACATTTTGCTGCAAATTTTCGGTGCTGAAACCTGCGTGCGGGTGCCGGACCAGCACCAGTTCAACTTTAGCACCGGCACCAGCACCGGCACGGCCCTGGTGGAAAAGAGGTTAAAAAGCTCAACGCACCAGTTAAACAATTTGTCCTTTTTTATTGATTTTGTATTTGAACCATCTCTTACGTTTTATATCTCTTATGTTTTGTCTCTTATCGTTTTATAATATATATTTTTAAAAACTTTAGAGTATAATTATCTGATTTGCCATACAATAGTACTTATTAATAGACAAGAAATAATTGGAACGCGTAAACTTAAATACAGGGTTTCCATATTTGTATATTTAAAAATGTCTTGGAAAAAAATCTGTGGCTGTTTTGGAATGAGTATCTGTCATTACATTTAAGGAAAACACCTGATAAAGTTGAGAAAAAGCCACCGGATTCAGCAGCATCCCGTAAAAGAGAAAATGACACTGAAGGTCCAGATGAGGTGGTGCTCGGGAAAAGACAAAAACTGGAAACTGTGTCAGCAGAGGAGATAAAGTAAGATTTATATAATTCTGAACCCCAGGAGAGGTGGTGCATGAGCCATCAGTATTCACCCCACAATTATAATTTTATAATTATTAATTATAATTTATAATTAAAATTATATATTTTTTTATCATTTATTTACACTCGTGTTTCACACAGTGACCCTTTTTGCTTCCGTGACACTTGTTTTTCTTTTCTTGTTTCATGTATTATTTCTCCCCATAATAAAAGTGAGTGATGAATGATGCTTGTTTTTGGGTAATCTATCCTTTTAGCTCATATTGCTCCACATTTTTATCTGTATTATGTACACAGTGTTATTTTAGGAAAAGTATGTAATGACTTAATGTGTAATGCAGTATTTATGTTTGTATTATTTTACAGTCTGTCAGAGCTCATGCCTAAAGTAAAGGTGGAGCAGGTGGATACAGTGGAAGGATGCACACATGAGGTGAACACACACACACACTAGTCAAGCGTATATCTGGACAGTGTTTTTAAAATTATATATTCAGTACATTTAAATATGTAACTGTTTTTGTTATATATGTCTGTTTATCTGCATGCTCTGTTTTTTTCCCAATTAGAGAAACTTTACAGCAAGCAAACTGTCATTGTAGCCGATTGGATTTCAATAAATAATATAAAAATTTAAATTTAATATAAATTTAATATACATTAAATATATCTGACTAGAATGTTGAATGTCCGTGTGGACCTCATCATCTTTTCTCAGGTAGCTTTATCTGCTGATGAAACATACACACCGCTCAAACCACGGGTTGGAAAAGCAGCTAAGGTATTTTAAAATTCCTAAAGTAAATGTTTTCTGGGAACATTTTTTCTTAGTTTTCATTGGTTTGTTTTCTGTTTTAGGAGTATCCCTTTATACTGGACCCGTTCCAGCGTGAGGCCATTCTCTGCATTGATAACAACCAGTCTGTGCTTGTGTCGGCCCACACGTCTGCAGGAAAGACAGTCTGTGCAGAGTGAGTCTGTTAGATGTCATTTGATTATATGTATAATATGTGTGCATGGAGTTGGAATGTGGAATCTTTCCCAAGTGCCCCTTTTGTAAAAAGGTGTTGGTACAACACTAACTAATACTACATGAGCTGTCCACAAACAAACATAGCGCATTGTTGTCTGTTTATGAGTTTCCACCTAGATTTAAGAAGCCTGCAATCCATAGTGTTTTTGTTTAAAAGTTAACAGTTATTGAGCAAGTACAGGACAGATCAGTGTTAAACACAATCTCTTTACTTTACTCCAATTTGCAACAGTAAGTTTATAATAATGATTTATAATTTGAGCTGTCGGGTCTGTTTTTGCAGGGGATGTCTGTCTGTAAACAGAAGGAATGAGATATAGGTGCTGTATCACATGTCCGGGTACTATAGACAAAGCAGCATTTGTAGCCTTCACTTAAAGCAGTTGTTTAGAATTTAAGCTTGTCATTTACATTAAGAAAATAACAATGCAAGCACCCTTTGGTTTCAAACAGAAATGGCGATAGAAAGGCAAAAGTTATGGACTGCAGTTATAAATTTAGCATCTTTCTGCCATCTTTATATTGTGTGCTAGCACTGTGTCAGTGAAAAAGATGTGAAAGTGTGTGTTTCTAAATGAGCAGATGTTTCACTTTTTTTTGTTTGCAGGTATGCCATCGCTTTGGCGCTTAGAGAAAAGCAGCGTGTGATCTTCACCAGCCCCATCAAAGCCCTGAGCAACCAGAAGTACAGAGAGATGTACGAGGAGTTCCAGGATGTAGGTCTGATGACTGGTGATGTCACCATTAACCCCACGGCCTCCTGTCTGGTTATGACCACTGAGGTAAGATTGCGACCCATTGTCGATTCTAAAACATGACTAAATGACTGAGTCTGTATTGATTGTTGTCTGTTTGGTTAGATTTTGAGGAGCATGCTCTACAGAGGATCAGAGGTTATGAGGGAAGTGGCGTGGGTGATCTTTGATGAGATCCATTACATGAGGGACTCGGGTGCGTAATGTTTAATCATCAGATGATCTCATATTTACCATGAACTGCAGGATAGTTGTGTAGTATGCTTGCTGTCTGGGTCATGTGACTTACAGAGCGTGGAGTGGTGTGGGAGGAAACCATCATCTTGCTACCCGACAACGTTCACTACGTCTTCCTGTCAGCCACCATTCCCAACGCCAGACAGTTTGCAGAGTGGATCTGTCACCT
>JAZGTK010022121.1:0-10371 GCA_036877625.1 Ambastaia sidthimunki
ATTGATAGTCATTGAGGAACCCATAAATGAAATTGCTTTGTATCTTACCACAGGACAATGGCATCATCTGACAAGAATAAGACGTATGATATCTGCTTCCTTTTCTCCTTTTGATGATGGAAGTTGGTTGGCTTCTCGCATCTAATTTGAGCACAACATATTTTTTCATTTGCAGATCCAAAAATGGCAAAAAAGAAGAACCTGCCATTCGTGTCGGCTTCTTCCAGCTGGTAATGTCTCTCGTCTATAGATAAATAATAAGGAATTATTGGATAGAATTGTGTTTTATTAAACAGCATCTGTTATTAGGGGTAATGATTTGTGATTGTCTTGTTTGGAATAAGAAATATAAGATCCTTATATTTATATTGTTATATTATAAAATATACATTATTGTTATACTATATATAAAACTTACATAAGTTACAACAGGCATCAGCTAGAGATCTGCATTTATCTGTACAGATCTGATGTGCAAAACAGTAAACAAAGTTTAATTAAAGTTTTTATATCAGGCTTATTTGTTTTTAATGCATAAAATTATGCACTATTGATTCAATTGTTTTATTAACAGATACTTTGTATTCTGTTGGGTCTCCTTCATAGTTTCGCTTTGCCAGTTGTCGGGAAATCTGTATGATGATATTGGGGAGTGTGTGTGCGGTTATTCACGGCTCTGCTCAGCCGCTGGTACTGCTCGTGTTTGGCCTGTTGACAGACACCTTCATCGCCTATGACATAGAACTCAATGAGCTTAAGAACCCAGAGAAGGAGTGTCGGAATAGTACTATTCAGTGGAGAAACAAGACAGATGAAGAAAACCTGTCTCAGAACATGACCACACCATGCGGGTGAGAGTTTAATAAAAACAAACGTGAGAAATGCGTTCACGGCATCAAATTGTTTTAAAAAGCAAAGAGAACAATAACAGCTGTCACACATCTTTGATAAATAAATGTAATGTAGTTAAAGTGTCACTTTTTTATACATATTCACACTTCATATTATTAAAGTTTATTAAAAAAAATGTTAACTTCTGGATCTGGATTGTGTTAAAAAAGAAGAGAAATGATATATATTTAATATAAATTTACTACTCATTCTATACTGTTTACTGGTAATTCATGTCACAATTCTGTTTAGTCATCATAATCTAAATATTTTTTGTTAGGTACATGTATCATCACTTGTATAGTTTATTGGAATATTTGTATGTAAATATGTATTTAGTAATAATGGCATATTCTTTTGCCTCAGGTTACTGGACATTGAATATGAAATGACCAATTTTGCTTATTATTACGTTGGCATCGGATCAGCCGTTTTTGTTCTTGGATACCTCCAGGTTAATATTATAGTATTTTCATATTGTTTTCTTGGACAATATTTTAAGCAAGTTTGCATAAGAAACATTTGCATGATGTTATGATGTTGCTGAAGTGGTTAAACAGTGGGAATCTGGGGAATATTTTTCCGGGTTTGGCTCAGATCTCTCTGTGGGTGACGGCCGCAGCACGTCAGGTCCAAATCATCAGACAGATGTATTTCAGGAAGGTCATGAGGATGGAGATTGGTTGGTTTGACTGCACCTCTGTAGGGGAGCTCAACACACGCATGTCTGAGTAAGGATATGTTTTTTTATGCTGTACATTTCTATCAAACATAACTTTTGTAGGATATTAAGGTAAAGTTGCTTTGAAACTATGTGCATTGTGAAAGGATCTATATAATAATAACTACCGGTTGACTTAATGTGTTACAAAACACAGACTCTCTACATTAACATACAGTAAATGTCATAAATAGCCTCTTGTATGATCTTTACCCTAGTGACATCAACAAGATAAATGATGCCATTGCTGATCAGGTGGGGATTTTTATCCAGCGATTCACCACATTTGTGTGTGGTTTCCTCTTGGGCTTTGCGAAGGGCTGGAAGCTCACGCTGGTCATTATATCTGTGTCTCCTCTGATCGGGCTTGGAGCTGCTCTTATGGCTCTGGTGAGAAGTGACATGAGTTAAAAACATAGAGAAAGAGAGAGAGAGACAGACAGACAGACATATAGATAGACAGAACGTATTTGTTGCACATGCATTATATAAATTACAATAAGCAACACTTGCTTTGATTGTCTGCTTGTCCAGTTTGTGGCAAAGCTGACAGGAAGGGAGCTGCAGGCATACGCTAAAGCAGGTGCAGTGGCAGATGAGGTTTTGTCTTCTATACGCACAGTGGCAGCATTTGGTGGGGAGAGAAAAGAGGTGGAGAGGTAACTTACAGCCATATTTACACATTTAATGGCACCCTAAACCATCGGCACTATCAGAAATGTGTAATTTCCTGTTTCGTAATTTAACCATTCAATCCACTGCTATGTGATGTCACTTACTGTATCTCTGCCATATATATGTGGATTTTTTTATCCAGTTTCTGTCTCTCTGCAGGTATGATCGTAATTTGGTCTCTGCTCAGCAATGGGGCATCAGGAAAGGTCTGATAATGGGATTCTTCACAGGCTACCTGTGGCTTATCATCTTTCTGTGTTATGGACTGGCTTTCTGGTATGGATCCAGCCTAGTACTGAGCACTCAAGAGTACACTCCAGGGACCTTACTACAGGTACCACACACACACACACTCATGTGCACACACACCCACGCAAAAGCACACATACACACATGCTCAAACTGATCAATACATGCAAACAGGTCCT
Organism: Ambastaia sidthimunki; assembly: GCA_036877625.1. NCBI lineage: Eukaryota > Metazoa > Chordata > Actinopteri > Cypriniformes > Botiidae > Ambastaia > Ambastaia sidthimunki. The sequence goes on from JAZGTK010022121.1 coordinate 2,716, forward strand.
AGTCCCATGAAACCTAGTCCCATGAAAACAATGGCTGTGTAGGAGCATTCACATGTGTTTTGTGTGTACTGTAGGTGTTTTTTGGAGTGCTCATTGCTGCAATGAGTCTGGGTCAAGCGTCTTCTTGTCTGGAAGCCTTTGCTGCTGGAAGAGGAGCAGCTACAATAATCTTTGAAACCATAGATCGAGTAAGAACCCTACAGATGATCCCAATCACAAACATCACATACAACATTACAATCTAAATAATGATATAACATGATATTTTTTCTATTTCAGTTTTTTTTTTAATTGTTATGCTGATAATAAGGTTGATTTCATTATACAAATACAAAATAAATGCAATTTAACTAGTGGTCTCTGTATACAAAAAACCTAAAGCATAGCAGGCAAACAAAATCCCATGACTATGATCATAGAAAGATTCACTTTTAGTGTAAGAGAGGTAAATAAACTAAATAATAAAGCTCAGCGAACTTAATACTTAAAAGAAAACAGCTGTATTATTGTATGTCTGACATCTGTCTGACACCAGGGATTATATAACACCTTTCCACAGTGATGGATTGACAAGAATATTGTCTTATTTTTAGGAACCAGAGATCGATTGTCTTTCTGAGGCTGGATATAAGTTAAACAAAGTTAAGGGGGATCTGGAGTTTCATAATGTGACATTTCACTATCCGTCTAGACCTGAAGTAAAGGTAAACTTTAAATTTACACCAATACAGACACATCTTCTCCACCACCTGGTCCAGATGACTCTCTGCTGTACTGCCGCATTAGATGAACTTTGCTCACCTCCTTCTCACAGATCCTGGACCAGCTCAGTCTTCAGGTGAAGTCAGGAGAAACAACAGCATTTGTGGGTCCTAGCGGCGCTGGGAAGAGCACAACCATCCAGCTCATCCAGCGGTTTTATGATCCAAAAGAAGGCATGGTAAAGACACTTAAAAAACACATTAGCATGACATGCTGAAATGTTATTGATGTATACAATTTGAAAGTATTCACAATTTCTGGATATTTTTTAAACAAGGTTACATTGGATGGTCATGATATTCGAGGTCTGAACATCCAGTGGCTTCGCTCTCTAATTGGAATTGTGGAGCAAGAACCGGTTCTGTTTGCTACAACCATTGCTGAGAACATTCGATATGGGCGGGCTGGGGTCTCGACCGATGACATAATCAAAGCAGCCAAAGAGGCTAATGCTTACAACTTTATCATGGACTTACCACAGGCAGGAGACCACATAATTGAAAAGACCTACCTAAAGACACTTTACAATATATATAAACTTACTTGAATGAGGGCTGTCTTAAGATCACTGAATTTTAGAATTTAGTTTTGTAAATTTTGGAACTAAATTGATTGACCCAATAAAACATTTTTTAATCTTTATCATTTAGAAATTTGACACTTTGGTAGGTGAGGGTGGAGGACAGATGAGTGGTGGCCAGAAACAGCGAATCGCAATAGCCCGAGCATTGGTGAGAAATCCCAGAATCCTCCTCCTAGACATGGCCACATCAGCTCTGGACAATGAGAGTGAAGCTGTCGTACAGGAAGCCTTGGATAAGGTCAGTAACACACACATAACACAAAGACACGATCATTGTCAAGTAGATGTTAGTTTGTGAGTTAAAAGCATCCAGTTGGATACATTTTATTAATCCTCTGTTGAAGGTCCGAATGGGTCGCACCACTATATCTATTGCTCACCGTTTATCAACTATAAAGAATGCAGATGTGATTGTGGGATTTGAGCATGGTCGTGCTGTGGAACGAGGAAAACACGATGAACTGTTGGAAAGAAAGGGTGTCTACTTCACTCTGGTCACTCTTCAGAGCCAAGGAGACAAAGCACTCAACCAGAATGCAAGACAGGGTGATCAACATTTCCTTTTTGAATTTGATACTCAGTGTAAGGTCATTTCACATGATTCATGTCAGTGTTCCCCAGTACATTGAACTCTCTGGATCGAAGCATCAGCTACAACATCAAAGTTCAAAAATGTCAACTTTGATCTTGCGTGTCACTCATCCAGTTATTACCAGACAATTCATATGTTGATGTCTGTCCTAGAGAACCAACTTTGTCCCCATGTTTGTGGTTTTTACACATGATTTTGCCTCACAAATGTCTTTTGGAGAACATGTAAAACATTTCCAAATGTTATAAGAAGATCTTCAATGTCTCATTTCTTCTATTGTCCTTGTTGTATTATGATTGAACTTTAGGATCATTTGTTGTCACTTATTGTTAGTTTGTCATCACAAGCTCAAATACATGTTTAGGGTTAACTGTGTAGACTTTTTAGTACCTAGTAACTTTGTAAAATCCCAGTTCCATGGATCTACCTGCAACACTTTTGAAATGAAAGTCAAAGTGATGAACAATGTCTTGATGTGACCCATGTGAAAAGATTTCAGTTTTAATAATATTTCTATGAGCACTCTGCTGTGTTGTATGATCAGGTTAATTAATATGCAAATAGGGATTTTAATCTGTCTCATATTCACTCTCCTCAGAAATGGAGGAAGCTAAAAGCAGTGACCAAGATGCAGAAAAGAGAAGTCTTAAAAGAGCAGAAAGTTATCGTAAAAGCTTGAGGTAAAACAAAATGGTGAAATAATTATTTTGTCTTTACATTTTTACAGTATAAGCATTCCAATTATCTTGTCATTGCTAGCGTTGAGTTACAAGAAAGCCATTTTATCTGTGTTTCCATGATGGCTAAAGATTTTACTCTCTCTTTCTCCTTTATTGTTCTCCACCTCTCTCCTTCACAATCGGTGGTGCACAGGGCCTCTATACATCAAAGATCTCGATCTCAGTTGTCAAATATTATACCAGAATCCTCCGTGGCCATTGCTGGAGAACTGGGCCCTCGCTCATACTCTGAAACCCGGGTTCCTCAGGAACTCATGGAAAAGGTTAGTGTTAGCTCAGAACTGTCTCAAAACTCAGAACAGAACATCAGGAAAGGATTTTATGTATACGTCTGCATATGTATGCAGGATGATTCAGAGGAGTTGGAGCCAGCGCCTGTGGCTCGTATACTCAAATATAACATCGCTGAATGGCCCTACATGCTGTTTGGAAGCATTGGAGCAGCTGTGAACGGAGGGGTGAACCCTGTATATTCGCTTCTATTCAGCCAGATCCTGGCAGTGAGGATCCATTTTATTTATCTCATCACTTCTCCTCAGTTTACATGTGTCTTCTTCAGATGTGATTTTCATCTGTGTCTCCATCTGCAGACGTTCTCCATGCCTGATCCTGTTGAACAAACGAGGGAAATTAATGGGATCTGTCTGTTCTTTGTGCTTGTTGGAGTGATTTCGTTTTTCACACAGATGTTACAGGTGTGTCTTAAAAGATTCACTTCAAGCTATTTCATCAGAAATATTCCATACTGTAGTTTGCTTTGAAAGTGACTAGATTCTCCTCAATGATTAGAACGTTAAAGATCTTTCTTTCTTAGGGCTATGCGTTCTCTAAATCTGGGGAGCTGCTGACTCGTAGATTGAGGTGTCTGGGTTTTCAGGCGATGTTGGGGCAGGAGATTGGCTGGTTTGATGACCATAAGAACAGCCCAGGTGCTCTGACCACAAGACTGGCCACTGATGCCTCACAAGTTCAAGGAGTGAGAAGAACTTATTAGCAATTAGCTATTTCTTTCTAACTGCCTGCCAGATTGTCCAAGGCATTATTCAGTTTAAAAATAAAAAATTAAGATTAATTACACTAAAAAACATTAATTGTGTGACCGCTCCATCATGTCAGGCCACAGGTTCTCAGATTGGCATGATTGTGAATTCTCTGACCAACATTGGTGTGGCCATCATCATCTCCTTCTACTTCAGCTGGAAGCTCACTCTGGTCATCCTGTGCTTCCTGCCTTTCCTGGCTCTCTCCGGAGGATTTCAGGCTAAGATGCTCACTGGATTCGCCAAGCAGGACAAAGAGGCCATGGAGACTGCAGGACAGGTTAGCTTGAACTTGTATCAGCTTCGATGTTCAATGAAAGGGCATTTTAAAGACCTTTTTTATGTGCAGATATCTGGGGAGGCTTTGAATAACATCCGCACCATCGCTGGTCTGGGTAAAGAGGGTAATTTTGTGGAAATGTTTGAGGCACAGCTGGAAGCCCCCTACCGTGCTGCCAAAAAGAAGGCTAACGTTTACGGTGTCTGTTATGGTTTCGCCCAATGCGTGGTATTCATGGCAAACTCTGCATCCTATCGGTTTGGTGGGTACCTGGTTCGTCAAGAGGGGCTACACTTCAGCTTGGTTTTCAGGTGTGATTATGACAATAGCACAGAGGACATGATGATTTTATTATTATTGAGTTAAATAAATGATTTAATGTTTCCGTGAGGTTCTGAGAACTGCTTGTGTCACCACAGAGTGATTTCAGCAATTGTGACCAGTGGAACTGCTTTGGGTCGAGCCTCCTCCTACACACCAGACTACGCCAAAGCCAAGATCTCAGCTGCACGATTTTTCCAGCTGCTCGACCGCATTCCAAAAATTAGCGTATACGGCAATGGTGGAGATAAATGGGTAATTCAGTATATATTTAAAGCAGCTGTCAAAAGATGTCTGATGTGCTGCGTAATAATAAAGCATATTTAAAACAAAGATTTTTATATAAAGACATGTAAAAGATGTAAAATGTGTTTAAATGGCGGACGTTGGTATCAAAGTTTCCTGTTGGTCATGGGGAGGAATGAGTAAGATTAGTTAGGTCTTTATCTCAGAAGAAACATCAGAGAATTTAAACTCTTCATTATTTCACTTGATGTATTTCCCATCTAGTGTTTTGACATTTTAATTATTGCTTTCAGAGAACTAAACATAGGCTGTAAATTTTTAAGAAGACCATTATTCAGTTCATGATTTGGTGTCTGTTGCTAAACAACTCACTGTTACATTATCCATCCACTGTTTTTTACTGCATAGCTTTGACACTGAAAAAGGAATCCAAATTTTGAATGTTAGAGTTTGCTGTATGCACTATAGAATTAGTAACATGTATCCCTAAAAAGCTAGTATTACTTTTAACCATCAGCATTAGTCCACATTGTTGTTTATTCTTGCCAAGACTGATGTAGTTTCTCATGTTTTTCTTCAATTCTCTGTTGTGTTTTCTCTTGTAGAATGATTTTAAAGGGGACATTGAGTTTATAGACTGCAAGTTCACATACCCCTCCAGACCAGATATCCAGGTTCTGAATGGGCTGAGTGTGAGTGTCAGGCCGGGTCAGACTTTGGCCTTTGTGGGCAGCAGTGGTTGTGGCAAGAGCACTAGCGTTCAGCTCCTGGAGAGATTCTATGATCCTGACAAGGGACGTGTGGTAAGATGGCTCACAGCACCACATGACATCGAATGACATCATTATATAAGTCTTTATCTAAAATCCAATTTCTTGCCTTTATTAATTAGCTCATTGATGGCCATGAATCCACTGGGATCAACGTTGCATTCCTCCGCTCTAAGATTGGGATCGTATCCCAGGAGCCGATTTTGTTCGACTGTAGTATCGCAGAAAACATCCGTTATGGAGACAACCAACGAGAGCTTAGCATGGATGATGTCATCTCGGCAGCCAAAAAGGCCCAGCTGCATGATTTTGTCATGTCACTTCCTGAGGTAAAGTATAAATAGGGAATTTTCAGATTATCTGAATTTAGCATTAATGCTGCATTGTGTCAAAATGACTGTATAGGTTCTACAAGGAGCTTCTTTATTACCACTTTTAACCAATAACGCAACTGCAATTTTGGTTGTTTGTATATGATAGCAAGTTAAAGAAGTTGGTGTTTCTTAGTACAATTAGAATTCTAAATTCAGCCTGTATTTATTGTTCAAAAGAGATTTTTTTTACTGTTTAAAACACAGGGGTTTGTTAATTGGCATAATGGCATAAATGCAACATAAGTCAAATAAGGTTTAATAATCATAAGAACAGTATCAGAGCTTTTTATATTTAATAAAGATAAACTGTCCTAACACAATTCCATTTTAACATTTGATGCATTTTTCTTTGGCGGGTCTAGAAAACAATTATTTTTGTCCTTCCATCATACAGCAATACAACACTAATGTTGGATCCCAAGGTTCACAGCTTTCTCGGGGTCAGAAGCAACGTATTGCTATTGCTAGAGCAATTATACGAGACCCCAAAATACTTCTGCTGGATGAGGCCACCTCAGCATTGGACACCGAAAGTGAGAAGGTGAGCTGAAAGGCAAAATTAAAAACAGGAAAAGATCTTTAAGATGTTGGAGATCTTTAAACAGTTTGTTTGTTTGTATTTGTGTGTGTCAGACTGTCCAGGAAGCTTTAGATAAAGCACGAGAAGGCAGAACTTGCATCGTCATTGCTCACCGTCTTTCTACCATCCAGAACTCTGACATCATAGCTGTGATGTCACGTGGATATGTCATCGAGAAGGGTACTCATGACTACCTCATGGGTCTGAAGGGTGCATACTACAAACTTGTCACAACCGGAGCACCAATCAGCTAGTCTCAAACTCACAGATACGCAAAGATCAGATTCTGAACTAGCCTGAATTATGTACATCCATCCAGTAATTGACCAATATATCTAATTTTTGACAGATTTACCGTGCCTGCTTGGCACAGAAATGTACTATGTTGTGAATTTTGAGTAAATGTTGTATAAAATATTTTAAATAAAAAGAGAATTGCTTAGTTAAATTATTACCTGAAGACATTATATTTACATGTGGTATGTTTGTTAGGTTATGTAAATGAGGCTATGCTTACAATTAACAGCAGGTTAATACTTCTACCTTGTAAAGACAAATCAGAATCAAAAATATAAACAATGTATTAAATAAATAAAAAACATTTATAAATGAAAAATATTATGCTTTATTTACATAGTTTTCATTTAAAACACATGAATTAGATAATCCTGATGAAAATAAAAATCTGAAAACAGTGAATATTGAAAACAAAAACGTATATATGTTTGTTGTATTTGTTGCAAAAGGAATGTTTTTGTATTGTCATGCAAATTTGTTTTATCAATAAAAAAGTAAATAAAGAATTAGAGAATATAAAATAAAATCTTTGCATATATTTATAAACATTGTTTAATTTACATTCTAGATAGCTGGAGAGTTCCACTGTTCTAAATTGGTAGTAAGTAGCAAAATGTCAGTCTTAAAAATAGGGTGGATTGCCCTAATGTGGGACATTTTTTGTATTTCAGACTTCTGTAGTATATTACAATGTTAAGCCTGCACARATATTAGGTCATGTGACTTTGATCACATGGCAGTACAGCTTTGATTTGTTTATAATTTCACTGGCATTCATTGGTTTGGGCCACACAATTCCCAATAATAAGAAAAAAATTAAATGCCAATATACTGAACAACTTATTTATTATTTAAACAGCAAGCTAGCTCTCAGTCCAGACATCAGTCTCTCAGTTTTCCTGTTCTGTGTGTAGTTCGAATGTATCTTTCTGCTGAAGCAAGCGATCCAACATTTGACCTGTTTCATCAAAAAACCTTTCTGTCATTCTTATGTTCTGTGCCTATAAAATTCGAGCCATCACTGTAGTGGCGATGGCCTGTGATTGGCAGGTGTTATGGACCACACGGTGC
>JAZGTK010022122.1:0-10371 GCA_036877625.1 Ambastaia sidthimunki
CATTGCCACTCTAGCAAAAACAAATAAAGAGAGACCTTCAATTACGATCATGGTGAGGGATGGTTTCCCTCAAAGAAAGCTATCATTTCAGGATCCAGCATTAGATTACTTCTGACGGAGATCAATGGGTAAAAGTCAATGACTTTGTCATAGCAGGATGTGATAGGCCCGGGGACATTAATCACCAGTTCTTCTCTATTCATCACATCAATGGAATCACCTAAACTTTTCTATCAAATCTAAAAGCAGCTTTGACACACACTTCTAGTCTTTTCAGAAACTCCCTCTTTTATTAGATAGCATCGTTTTTATTACTTTGTAATATGTTTATGATGAGATGTCAGGGAACACTATATTGTGAGCAGCACATCAATAACCTCAGTTAATGGGATTAGACAGAAGGTTGCGCTATGGTGACATCAGTATTGGCTGTATGTTGGTTATAATGGAGGTAAAGTACAAAGCAGAGCAGCATCGGAATCTCTGAAGACCAAAAAAATCTGCTTTTGTGGGTTTGGTATTCGTGTATAACTTCACACAAAAATTACACGACCCGCCACCAGGCAGATTGTTCTGCCCCACTTCCCTGGCATTTTCTGAGGACACAAAGCCTGGTATATGTTGGAGGCCACTCTTCTAGCCTGGAATGTTCAACCTTTTTACTGTGATGGTGACATCAGGCCTGTGAAAGTGTCAGGTTCGTGTTGCAGACGCCATAGCAACACCTCCTGCAGCACATTTAGCTTTGAAGGGCAATGAATCATATGAATCATCTGTTGCCACACAAAACTGTTGTAATCTAACTTACACACTACAGCGAGGTTTATGGTAAATCCTGCTTCAACTCTTTATTTTTAAATGCACTGATTTATAAATGTATAAAACAATATCTTCACTGCTCTCAAGTCAGCTGCATACTTCAATAATCAACAGTTGTGGTTTTGGTTCAGAACCTTTAGGCACTTTGTTTTGAGGTTTTGAACATGTATCATGTGGCCTGGCCGATCACGTTATGCCTCCGTTCCCCCGAGCTCTCTCTGTGCCAGGTTAGTGTGATGGAGTCCAACTGGTAACATCGTTTCAGTCAGCAAATGTTTCTAAATCCAATTCTCTGTATCAAGGCCCTTCAGGGACTGGCTGATGAAAAACACATCAACATCAACTCCATGAAATATGTTTGCCCACAGAGGCCCCAAAATCGAGGCATTCAGTCTGTAATGTTCACACTGTACAATTTAAATTTGACCGCTAGGCTATAAAGGAGGAGCTTGTCATTTACATAGCTGACTAAAGTGATCTCCACTACTCTCATTAGGCTAATGAAACCTCTTAAGGGTTTTCCACAAACATTCCTATAAGGTACAATGTAATGTGACAGAAAGATTTGTTCATTTTTATGAGGCCCTAGGGCTCACTACCGTACCTTAGAGAAAAATAAGCAGAGTACTCGTATCAAAGCTGTCAAACTTGGTTTGGCCCATTTTGCTTGTGCTTTCACCTGTAATGTCATTCTCACTCTCTGTTTCTACAATTTTTCTTAGATTAGCCTCCAGAAACTGGCAAGAATAATAGCGTTCAGTGACAAAATGTTATTACAGCTGTCTCTCAATTACTAATAAAGCTCACAAAGCAAGAGATAAGACTATTAGACAGCCCTGGCTGCTTAATTGTGTTGCATGGTATATCATCACCAGCCATTTAGTCATGTGACATTAAAAGACCTCACTGGATTGGTTGATTCACGGTCCAGTGGCTGCAGGCGACAGAGTGGCACAATTGGAATCTATTAAGTCATCCCAGACAGAGGCGGAGCACAGCCGTGTGAGAAATACAGTGACTGACAGCATTTCTAACAAGCAATTAACCGCAGTGACCTGCTGTTGGCTAAACTGTGCTTTTGACTTTGTCACACCCATTATATACTCAAAAATCCACTGTAATAGACCACACCGCCAAGGGTGTGCTGGACTCGACCAGCTTCTCAACCCACTTTATGTTGAGAATAAAAGTGATAAAAAGTGATAAAATTAAGACATAAATCAACACAGGATTTTAAATCACACCAAACCCCCAAGGCGCTCTAATCTGTAACAGAATATCATTGCATAAATTGCTTAACATATTAAACTTTGAAATAGCTGCAAATGGCTGTAATTTTGCTTGTTTTTATCTACACCTCCTGTATGAATACTATGTCTGAAAATAGGCTTTCCTGTTTGAATTATTTAAAATTTAGAGGCTGATCGTAAAGCCAGTGCATCATATATATATATATATATATATATATATTTAAGAAAATATATTGGTTAGGAGATTGAAGCAGAAAATTGACTTACAAAGAGATAAGGAGAGATTATAGTGTTATAAAAATACAGAAATGGGTAGACAAAAAGAGAGGCGAGCCAAACCACAGAGAGGCAGATGAAGTTTGACAGTTAAGGTAAGTGTAAAAGACACAGGTGGAAATAAGAATCACACACATAGTACAGACACTGTCATAGACCAAAAAACATGATATACAAGCCTGATTTAATGTACTGCATCACCTCACTTCAATGTCTACACACAACTATGTGATTTATGACAGCATGACAGAAGGAAAAGTAAATTTTCTAAACTTATTTCCAATTTTTACAAGTTGTGTAAATGTTACAAATGTTAAACAGTCAAGCTCAAGCATTCAACCCTGTTATATAAGATACTCTAAATATAAAGTGGCGATATATACACCTGAAACAAATACCTAAAAAGGAAATATTGACTTTGAGATAAAAATTATTTCTACGATTATCTTCCTCTACTCCACTACAAGGTAGAACATAATTCTTCTAGGTTAGTTTCAAGGTAAGTTACTTGTCTTTTTACGGCTTTTTATGGAGTCTCTTAGTGGTTCCTTGATCTTAAAGTTTTTATCTGGAGACTCGAGATCCACTGCTAGCCATCCCTCAAAAGTTCACCATGAAGGTAATACTTAAGTATTTATTACATAAAACAGTACATAAAAAATTACATTAAAAAAGTATTATAAGGAAAGTTTTTATTACAATCAGAAACTGTTTGAGACAAAAATGTCAGCAATTACCTACGTAACAAGAGCGAGTCCAATAGCCCATTTTTGTACCACGTTCATGGAAGTGCCACTTTCAAATTAGACTTCATACTAGACCAGGAATTGTGAGGACGCAGGTGCAGTTCTCCATCAAAGAAGAGTCTTTGTAGCTTTGGTGTGGCTCTTCCAATGACAGGGCATGATTAGCCAGAGTTAACATTCTCAGAGTTCTCCTTCTGAAACAGAAAGCCTGATGGACACATAAAACACACAGGTATACTTCTGGGACAGAAGAACCAGACAGAGTGAATCAAAAAGTCAAGATCTAACGGCAGCCCTGTGGCCTTTTGGAGATTTTTTATTACTATTACTCATGGTGATATAGAACTTTTATTCAGCATGTCCAAACACACTCCTTTGTGTTTTGTTAGGCTCAAATCCTTATATATATATTCATGAGAATTCACACAGATGGCTTTTGGTAAAAATCTGTCACTAGCTCTTTTTTTTGATGATTTTATGTCCCTCTCTTAGCCAGGATACTGAAAGCTCATCTCTTGGCAATTGATCACTGTGCTCATGCTGATTTTATATAACGGACTTGACCTTTTGCTTTTATACTGCAAAAGATTATCTACCTGCACCTCACAGGAGCAGGAGACTTCTATCAATCTTCATTCACCCACTCATGCCTATCTGCTTATCTTTAATTTAGCTAGTTAGGAGAAGAACAGGAACAGCTGGGGCTGGCGTGGTGTGACAGGGCTGATGTTAATTACAGCAGCTGGCACAGACACTTCTGTTGACTTCCTCTTTTACATTACACCTTCTCTCAAGGTTAGATGCACATGTGAAGAATGGGAAGTAATGTGGCATAATTAGACTCTATGAATTACTCACGCAGGACATAATTGGTAGTAAAGGGATAAAGGAATTCCATTCGTACAACAGAACTTGCAAAGTCCCTTATTTATACATCAAGTGAAAATGCACCAATCGTGAATATTCTCCATAAGTTCTGCCCAGCTATCAACTGTATTTAAGATACTGTGCACTCATATTTAGTACAAGCCAGCTTTTATGTAGACTAAAAACACTTAAAGTGAAGAAAGAGATGGAGAAAACAAGATGTAGACTACAAGAAAGAAGGAAATTGACCAATTTGCATAATTGTTATATTTAGCTATCAGTCCCCTGTGTTTATGTTTAGCATGTTGTGCATAAATGCATATGAAATGCATAAATAATAATTATTAATTTGCAAATTCACTGCCTCTGTCTTTCTTTAAATAGCTGCACCATTATTTCATGAAGGCTTTCAATATTTTCACCATTAGAAGAAATCACTCTAGAGTTTTTAGCATGCACAATGTCAATTGAATTGAAAGTACTGTATTAGCAGTTTTGTTCATGTGTCTGGTATGAAAGACTGTATTAAAACACAGTGCTAATCATTGCTGGCAATAATGACACGTTTTGCAATGCAAAACACTCACATATCCCACACTGTCAGACTTGTTAAGAAACTAGGGGAGGGTTTTCAGGCTTTTACGCTTTGCCTGTATTTAATTAATTTTGAGACAGTCCCTGCCTCTTGCTTAGCTTGTATAAAGACACAATAGAGACTTCCTAAAAAAATAAACGTGCATGGTTAGTATTTTGTTATTTTTGTCAGACCTGTTGTAATGCAAATTAAGGAGAAAATAGGTGCAATTAAAGATGATTTTGCCGTTCTGCATAAAATGAAAATAAAAAGACGGCACAAATAGAGCGGAGAGCCAAAGTGCATCGCAAAACAGACACAACAGACAGAGTTGAAAGGTAGACAGACAGACAGACTGTCAGAAAGACAAAAAGAAGATTTTGCGAGATTTAAGTGTTCTTCACAAAGGCATTTGAGGGCAGTTACATTTTACATTTAGCAGATCTCTGAGCTGAAAAAATTGGCAGAAATGTACACTCCCGCTGTCAGATGAAGGAGCGATTCCAATAGAATTACATGTTGGTTTCAGGTCTCACGCATTGGACACACAACAGCCTCGTAATCAACAGTAATTGTAATAGTAAGTGTCTACTATGATGGCAAACTCTGTTGGAAGATTAAAACAACTGCATTGATTTGCCTCGATTTGTGGCGGCATCTATTAAAATAATCCAAATGACTCCAGTAGCTATATGTCTTCTGAAGCTAAATAATACATTTGTGAGCTAAAAATATATATATATTTTTTTTGAGTATTTAGTGATCGATACGAGCGTATCCCTGTGAACAAACAGAACAGTATTATAAATTTAAACATGGTGGCACACTGATATTGTTAAATCTCAGTCCTTAGGCATGTACTTAAAGTTGCAATCTGTCTCTCAATCGCCCTCTGTTTGAAACATAAAATTAGTTAGTTATTAACGTTATTGAGAAGTTTAAATTCTGCTGTAAGAACAAGTTACTCGTGCCTCACCTTTCCAACACACATCACACGTGATAGGCGGGCCATCTTCATTTTGTTTAAAGACATGACGTAACCATACAAACTAATAAAGTCTAACTAACGTTTACCACTAAATCAAACCTACCATTATATCAAACAGCTCAGACTATAAATCATAAACTTATAGTTCCAAACTGGGTTACGGTAAGAAGAAAGTTTTGAATGCTGATCTCTTATGTACTTGTTCATTTTTAACTAAAAGTTTCAGATTGCAGCTTTTACAGGGGAAGAGCAAAGCGGTAAATCTCACGAATATTATTTGTATAAATAATGTGATGGCACCTCTGTTTGTCTAAAAAGGCTGCTGCATATAAATGTAAAAATAAATATTTGGAAGAAAACTTAATGACCCCTTAAAAATAAACTATTCAACCTGACAATGTCTTATGCAGTAAATTTCTTATACGCAGTAGTAGAAATGCTTGTGGAAGTTTAAAAGCCTTTAGTATATAGAGACCTTTTCCACACCAACATCTCCTGTCATGGCATCTTAGCATAAAGCCTAAGCCCTGTGGTTACTGCACAGCAGAGAAAGAAGAAAGGAAAAGGGGAAAAATAAAGAAGGTGAATTATACAACAAAAACTGTGTGTCAGATCAAATTGATTGTGGCGATTGACTTTGGGTTAATGTTTCTCTCTTGGGTCTTGGGTCCTACCACTGCACGTGTGTCATGTTTCTTGGCTGTGGGTTTACCCTCCAGCCTCTCAGTGCACATGTTGTATGTGCTTCTACATGTATCCTATTGAACAAAACACATCAGACAAATCTTTAAACAGTGTCTGATGTTGGTGCTCCTGGGTTTGACCAGCAGGGTGGATACGTTCAATAATTTTCTTAACATGCATTTTTGCCTGTTTTTTAGTAACATCTAAAAATCTATAAAACAAGACGTTTATTTGAGGAGCAAAACTGCATAAGATGTTAAGGTTATTCATGTATTAAATGTATGTATGTGTTGTTGTTAAGTGTTTTCAAAGAACATAACTCTGAAAGAAGATTATTATAGCTTTGATTTTACTGCTTGACTTTTTTACTGCATTGGTAAATGAGTAAAACTTATTTTATGCAGTGTGTCAAAATGTGATCTTATCTGTTGGTCTCCTAGTCATTTATTTCCTTTGGTCTGGATAAAATAGAAAATAGATGTGGTACAGTAACTTTCACATTTTTCTTTAAATCACAGAAAATTAAAGCTTAAAATAACCATGCTTTATATTTTTCTTATTAAATCATAAGGGTCAGCTAACCAAAGATCATGTAAAATACATTAAAGGTGTTCTCACAGTGTAACTTTGAGCGTATGTGAGAAAAGTCCGCTAAGCAGGGAGAACTTTGAACACAGCCCAGGTGATTTCTGCCTCTTTGGTGTTTTACATTCCGCACACTATTCAGTTTGAAAGTCAAACTCTTAGTGCCTTTAAAAGCAGAGAATCTACTTTTACTATAATGTTAGTTGCTGGAGTGTTCTTAAAGAGTTTCCTCTAATAGATGTGCATTGGACAGGGTTAGCAGAGAGCTACAGTACATGACAGTGTTTTAATGAAGATTGAATTTAAAACATAACTAATGTTGTACACAATTTAATTTATGAGACAGCAAATTAATCATCCGTGGAGAGATAATGCATGAAAGAGAAAGGCAATCAGACACTCCCAAAGTGTTGGTTCACACAGCCATCAAAATATATACATAACAAAGTCATTTATATATTATACCATTATGAATTATTAATGTCCTCATTATCACCATCTTGTTCCCATGATCTGACACATTTATTTTAATTATGTCATAAAAGTCTCAATTAATTTGTAACATTTTTACATTCTTGACAGATTTAGAGGCCTCTAAGGATTTCTGTCTCTCTCTAGGTGTAGAACTATATAACACAATAGCCACAAACCTTTACACAAAATTGTGTACAATATTTTTGTTGTGAAATATTGATGAAGCAACACAATTAGTTTGAATCAAAATGCTACAATTTTAATAAAAACGTGTTGATTTAAAGGGAGCTAAAGTAATAGAGGAAAATATAAATAAGGGATGTAGCACAATTTGTCACCATATGAAACAGAATTTAAAATGGTGAACCAATTATCTTTTTATTTCATTACTTTTTGGGGCTAATTTACTGACTTTAAACAAAAAAGGTGTTAAGAAAAGTACTGAGGTGGTTTTTGTTGCTATTTAGTGTATTAGGGAAAAAAATCAAAAGATCATTTTATCCCAGAGGACATTAAGCTGTGTTGACTGTGAGACTCTGCTGTTTTTTTTCGTACACACAACACTATTCTCAAAAGCTTATTTATCAAAGAAAAATAATAATTGCTTTAGTGATAAATCACTATAACACTGTGATATTAATATTCACAGATGGTTTAAGAGCCACTGGCTCACGCACAATTAGTTCCATTAATGTGTAGCAGGCAAAAACAACACACATTTTAATCAGTGTGTGATTACTTGTATGAGGCAGAGGGGGGCACCCAATGTAAAAATATTTCATGTCCAGCAGTTCCTGACGGTACAAACATCGGCCACAAGGTGGCATCACAGAGGTCAACTTCACTGTCCCTTCAGAGCAACAAAACCACAGTAAGAATTTGTGTGCACTGATCTACCAAAACCTAGACCTTCACTTCTGAAACAAGTGTTCCCTAATAGTTTTTTTTCAGGCTTTTAACATCAACAGAACCTTTCTATTGCACTAGGTACAGAAAACTGTATTACTGACTGTTAAACAGTAAGAAAGAATTTATTATTTTAGGAATCTTTGACTGAAAAATTATTTGGAGAACCAAATATTATTCTTCTATGGCACTACAAAGAACATATTTTAGCACCAGTGTAAGAGTCTTGTAAGAGTCTTTTTGCCACCTCAGAGATACTGTGAACAGCAATGCTAATATTAGAATTTAATGTTTAATATATACAGTATATAGTTGTTGTATAATTAACATTATCAATATTTAAAGTGCTTAAAGATTAAACTGACAGAATTTCTTTATGTTGGGATTGTGACCTCCACAATTTTTGTTTTCCCTTCTATTGTTCATTTATTCAAAGGGTTAATTTTAGGATTTCTTTTGCCACATTTTTATTTTATCGATTAAAACCGATTCCTATTTATGGGACGTTGTTTAACGATCAAAATAAAGGTTACGGTATTTTATATCATTATTTATTAAATGTCATTATTAAATTTAAGACTTTTACTTAAGAAACAATTTTTTTTTTTATTAGTTGTCCTGAATAATAACATGTTGTGTTAGCAACATAGTTTAGTTAGTTACAATAGCTATGAATTAAATATAATATAACTTTAATGCATAACCATCTACAATAATATAGGTTAAAGCCTTTGTCTTGGGTTTATAACAGTATACCGGAGTAACACGAGCCAATAGGAGGGGTTTGCCTTAACCGTGTGACGTTGTCAATAACTCATAACGATGCAAGTTAAATATTGAGAAGTGAGTAAGGTGAGCTGAAACTTGGCAACTATGAGATCAACCACTGCTTCATTCCGATAGTGCATATCCACTGGCAAACCAGGTGAGAGGCATCCTTCCAGGAAACAGTCCAGATTCCGCAGCACAGCTGAATGGCTTATCATTTCAAAAGTCTGCCTGCACTTTCCACTAAGGCTTTTCTTTGCTTGCGCATGTGGACATACCAGGTTTGCCTATAACAAGTATCGTCGGTTGATGAAAATTGCCTTTTTGAAAAGGGTTTTAAAGACCATTGATGGAATGAAGAGAAGCGCTTTTAAATAGCCGTGCGTTTTCTTATCAATGTCTGCTAAACCGAATAGAGACTCACAAGTAGATCTGACCCACCTAGATGCACCAAAAGCAGAATGGGGTGAAGCGACTGACGTGCAGAAAGTTGACGGACGGGAGCTCGAGGCAGAGATGACGGATGAGGCTCCAGCGCAGCGCAGGCTGACCCGCAGCCCGAAGTGCGCTCGCTGCAGAAATCACGGCGTGGTGTCGCGCCTCAAGGGCCACAAGCGTCTGTGTCGCTGGCGGGACTGTCAGTGCGCGAACTGTCTGCTCGTAGTGGAAAGACAGAGGGTGATGGCTGCGCAAGTCGCCCTCAGGAGACAACAGGCCACAGAGGTTGGTTCACTGCACTTATAGTTTAAAGTTCAGCGTGCAAAAAAGTAAAACATGTTGTTTGCAGACTAAGTGAGAATTGTGTTGTAGTTTTAGAACAGATGTTAACTTTATTGTGACAAACTGAATTATTATTATTTGTGCAGTTATTTAAATAGGTAACTTATACAAACAATAAACAATACACTTCTATTATCTCTATTTCTGCCAAAACTGTTAGTGTTGCATAACTTTACATATACCATGGTTTTACAATGATACAGTGATGGTATCGAGGGTAATACAATAGTACTTTAAAAGTATATATACCACAGTATTTATATTTATCATATACATAACATTATATTCATGTATCACACATTATGACACTTTAGTATAGAATAGCATGGTAGACATATTTAAAACAACACAGCATAACCTTACACTGGTACTGTACATTAATACCCCCTCGAAAAAATAAATAATATAAAATAAATAAATAAACTAAAAAATAAATGTTAGTATTTTTTGTTTGTAAACTGTGAACATTACTGACTTTCTGCTTTAAATTTGAGAGTTTTATTTGTTTGACATATCCTAATTTTTACAAATAATCAAGAATCTTTATAACCATTTTCAAAACATAGTATTTATTAATGTTTTAGTTTTATTTCTGACAGTGATAAACATCTTACCATTTCCTTGAAAGAAAAGTACCTTAATGAATTGCATTTA